>JACEEZ010006982.1:622500-627500 GCA_016584305.1 Chionoecetes opilio | reverse complement strand
CCCTCCTCCTCCTCCCCTTCAGCCTCCTCCTCTTCTTCCCTCCCTCCCCTCCCCCCCCTCCGCCTCCTCCCCCTCCCTCCCTTCCCACTTCTCCTTTCCCCAAACCCTCCCCTTCCCCTTCCTCCCCTCCTCCTCCTCCCCTCCTCCTCCTCCCCCTCCCTTTCCCCCCCTCCCCCCCATCCTCCTCCTTCCCCCTTCTTCCTCCCCCCCCCTCCTCCTCCTCCTCCACCTCCCCTCCCCCCCTCCCCCCCCTCCTCCCCCTCCTCTGTCCCTTTCACCCCTTGTAAATGGCTCAGGCAACCATTTATAAAGAACACTCCCCGTCCAACCTCTAACAAAATTTGAAAAACCTTTCCCCAAACGCGTAGAAAAGGACGTCAAACTGATCGGGGATCAAACATTCGTAGCAACTATAGAATTCTTGGTCGTTTATCCCCACCCGAAAGAGGCACTGCATTCCAGGAGCTCCCTGGACCATAGCGAAGCCCCGATGAATTACATATGACGCCGCGCAAACTCCCTATCTTATTCACCGGGAACAAATGACGTCAAAAACCGATCAAGGCCCCCCTTACTAATACGCAAGATATGAAAAAATATAAATAAAATCTAGTAAATCACAATCTGGTATTTTTCCGAGGGAAAAGCGGCAAAAAGCTTCTATAACAGGCTTCAGCACAAAAAATCGTCTCGCAAAACTCTTAAGGAAGGGAGTTGAATATATAAACTTATGGGACCTTTTTATAACCAACCGTTTTCTTCCGAAACGATGGGTTCCCCTTAAATTCAGTTGGTTCTGCCGACTCGGGAGGCTACTCAATGACGCGGTAACTAACTACAAAACAAAAACTCCCCCCAGGTAAGGGTTCCGCAAAAACCTAGCTCTAGTTCCCGTAATGTAAGTTCTCGTTTCCAAAACACCAAAAAATTTGTTTTCCCGCAAAGCCCCCCCAATTCCCATCCCGATTTAAGCTTGTTATTTAATGCCCCTATATACGTACAAATTTCATGATCTGAGGAACTAGTTTTTTTCAAACAATCGCATCATGGGAAATTTTCCAGTCATGGGTAGATACCCCCAAAAGAGATTTTTTGGCTGAATTTTTCGATACCGGGGTAAACTTTTTAAATTCGAAGACTTCGAAGAGCGGGGAGGTGATTTTTGTATTAAGCCTGCCTTTATCCCCTTTTAGTATCTAAGAGAAAATGATAACATAGTAATTTTTCGTTCAACTAATCTCATTCTCAAAAGTGTAATTGGCCTTTTTATCGCCTCCACTCAAAAAAAACATTGACGAAGAACTCTATGAAAAAATACGGAATTAGTTCTCAAAACGAAAACGTAATATTCGGTGTTTTAAATTCCCCTTACAAGTTTGGGGCCCCACTTACAATACATTTGGGGACACTCCTTTCAAAACTCCAAAAAAGTCTTTAACCAACACTGGATCAAAACCCAAATCGAGGGGAAAAAAATTTTTAGATCTTATTTTCACAACTAACGAAACTCTTGTCAGTAAAGTTAACTCGGATCCAATTTGTACATGACCACCGGGCATTACTTTCAGTATTAAAAACCCGTAAAACAAACGAAATCGAAAATAAAAAAAAAGTTCTTGATTTCGAAAAACAACTTCAGAAAAATAAAAAAAATCTTAGCCAACACCGATTGGAATGTTTCTCAGAAAGTAAAGACATAAATGTAGCATGGCTGAATTCACCGTAACTTAACTTAGCATACTCCTCAATACCGATGCATATCGATCTTTTTAAAAAATTAACCCAAAAGGTGGACCCGCGAAAACAAGGACAGCCTTGCAGCCAAAAGCGTGCATATGAAAAAAAAAAGAAAACCCCAAAATAAACACAAAAGCGATCACACAGAATTAGACAAAAACGAAAAACTCATTAAAAAAAGAGCAAAAAAAATTTTGAAATACGTATTGCCGAAAAGAAAATCAAACCCCAAAGTTCTCACTATGTTAAAAAAAAAAAAAATAATGACGTCAAAATGGGCCCTTGGAAAAAGGAAAATGGCGACACACGAAAAAGAAGTATCATGGCGGATACTCTAAATAACTTTTTTTTGCATCGTCTTCACGTAAAAAACGCAAAAACTCCCCCCCCCGAAAACCCAGAAAAAGGGACTTGCCTCAGCTCTTAACCTTTCAGGAAGTGAATTTTTGCTCGCGATAAATAAAATAAAATTTCAAGGTCCCGGTCCTACAAAAATTTCGCCCCGCAATTAAAAGAAGCAAAAAACGAAATAGTAAAACCACTTTCCATCTTATTTAAAAATCTTTACTCACCGGAAAAGTACCGTGCGAAAGGAACTAGCAAAAGTCCCACCCTATTTAAAAAAAGGGAAACAGTCGCACCCGGAAATATCGCCCAAACGTTTAACATCAGTTGCTGGAAAAAATTTTGGAATCCCTCAAAAAACAAACTCGTTAGTTTTTAGAAGAAAAAGCATAATCAAGATTTGCACATGGATTCAGAAAAAAACGCTCATCCTCTCAAAAATTACTTGATTTTTTTTAATAGTGTTTCAAAAAGTACGACAAAACAGGGGATAACGTATTTACCCGTTTTTCAAAACGTTTTGACAAGTTCCTCATAAGCGTTCTTAGCAAAGTAAAAATCAGGTTAACAGGCCATCTTTCAGATTGGATAGAAAACTGGCTGCAAATCGAAACAAAGGGGGTAAAATGGAAATTCTTCTGACTGGACCGTGTAAAAGTGGGGTTCCTCAAGGGTCTTTTCGGGCCTATCCCGTTTTTAATATACTAAAAACATTGACGATGGAAAACACTCGAAATCGAAATTTGCTGTACACGAAAAACCAAAAAAAGCCCCAAGAATCCAGCGCCCCATACAAAACGACTTAAAAAAACGCTAACAAATGGGAAAAAAATGGCAAAAGAATTTCAACCTTTACAAAAGTCATGTACTACTATGGTAATAAAAACCCTCATAAAAATTACGTGATGACGTTTCCAACTAAAAAAGTGTTGATAAAGAAAAGATTTGGGTATAATCTCGAAAAATCTCAAAACCCAATAACCAAAAATAGAGGTTTAAAAAATGCAAAAAAATTGGTTGGGTTTATTGGAAAGAACTTTCGTTTCAAATCTGAAAAAGTTTTACTCACTCTTTTTAAATCGCTTGTTCGCCCCCATCTAGAAACTGTGTGGGAGTTCTGGTCACCTTATTTAAAAAAAGGGCATAGATAAACTAAAAAATCAGCGCGATAACCAAAAAGATACCCAATTGCTTAAAACGTACGAAATCGGCTCAAAGAAATTAACTTATTCCCCCTAACAAACAAGGGTAAGGGTACCTCATCGAAATCTTTAAAATCTCAAAGGTTTACAACGTAGTCCCAGAAAATCTTTTCACGCTAGACCGGGCACTCACTGAAAAAACGGTTTAAAAAAACAGGAAACGTTTGTAACGAAAGAACAAAGTACTTCCCTTTACAAAACCCTGTTTTAAACGTATGGAATGGGGCTGCCGTCAGACTATAAACTCAATACAAAAGAATCATTTAAAAATCGCCTCGATAAATATTTCATATCCCCAAACCCCGGTTGTCACTGTTTTTCTCGGGAAAAATAATTTATCTCGCGGGCCTCTGATACTTCTCTCATTTCGTAAAAAATTGCGAGTCCGCTACACAACCCCTCCCCCACGTCTCAGACAGCCCCGAGTAACTCACTACTACATTTTTTACCTTGACGGGCTGTGGTTCGTAAGGGGCCCCGTCAGTTTTTGACCACCATCGGATTTTTATACCAGGGGGCCTGCTGCAGGGGGCATTGAAGTACGGCGTCCTACTTGAAAGTGCACTCCCGCATGGATTGAAACGGGGCTGGGGCCTGATTGCTGCTGCCTCCCCAAAAGCGCCCGGGAAGGGTGCCCCCCCACCCTTGAACTTCCACCTGAGCCTAAACCAAACTACATTAGACCTCATAAACACAACAGATACCCCGATTAAAAGGGTTTCCACTACTACTCTCGCCTGTGACGGGTTTTTGGGCCAGAAGGGTCCTGTCAGTTTGTGACCACCATCGGGATTTTAAAGGGACCAGGGGGCACTGCTCAGGGGCTTGAAGTTAACGGCGTCCTACTGGAAAATACCAATCCGCAAGGGTTGAAGGAGCTGGGGGCCCGTTGCTGCTCCCCCCAAAAAGCGCCAGCAAGGCTGCCGCACCACCCTTTAACCTCCACACTGTGTTCACACCATTACAAAACACACATACCCTGACCATCTATCAAGCACTAAACCCACCCCCCCCAAACTATATAGTTAGCCATGATTACAGCTTTCACTTTCCTCCAAATTCCATGCGTTTTTTTTATACTGCATGGTTCACTTCATTTCCGGCCAGCTTCGGCTGGAGGGTGGGTGGGTGGGGGGGACCTTCTATTCCATCCTTTCTCTCTTACACAGTTATTAGTGTATTTAAAAAAACAGCCTTTTAAGGACCTTCGGGCTTTGCTGTTTTGTTTTCCTATGTAATCCTATTAAATTTTCTTCTTCCTCCTTTTTTCCCCCTTTTTTTTTTTTCCTTTTTTTCCTTCCTTTTTTTTTTTTTTTTACCTTTTTTTTTCCTTTTTCCTTCCCCCTCTTTTTTCCCCCCCTTTAAGTATCCCCATCTCTCCTCTACCTTTCAAACCTACCTGGCTTGTTTTTTTCCACCACAAAAATCTTCAAGAAAACCAAACAAGTGAACAGAAAACAAAGGAAATGAGTCCTAATTTTTTCACCTTTATATATTTTAAACATATTTGACTTCTATGCCACCGGAGGAAGGAGTATTGAACATTTGACTTTACAGAGAGTATCATTGTCTGAACCACTGATGTTTCTTTATGAACGGCTTCCCGAACTCTTCCTTACCCCATCCTACGTCTTAATTCATCTTTCTCTCTCTCTCTCTCTCCTCTCTCTCTCTCTCTCTCTCTCTCTCTCTCTCTCTCTTCTCTCCTCGCTCTCT
>JACEEZ010006982.1:600000-620000 GCA_016584305.1 Chionoecetes opilio | reverse complement strand
TATCATCCTAACCTTCTTCTTCTTCTTTTCTTCTTCTTCTTCTTCTTCTGCTTTTGCTTCTGCTTCTGCTTCTGCTTCTTCTTCTACTTCATCTTTTTATTATTATTTCTTTACTACTTCCCCTTGAATCTATCTCTTTCTGCCACCTCTTCACCCTCTTCCACCCAAACGCTCCTCCTCCTCCACCCAAACGCTCCTCCTCCTCCTCTCCTCCTCCTCCTCCTCCTCCTCTTCAGTAGATTAGTCATCCAGTCCGCGCCTCTCGCAACTCTTCTCTTATCATCACCTTCCCTGTCGACTCTTTGAGAAGTTTGTTTGATATTTCCGGCACAAACTTATCAAGGTGAGATAAGACCGAGACTGGACAACAGAGAGACGTAACCATGGCTATATAGAAGAACTGAGGAAGGAGTGGGTGGGGGGAGGAAGGTTATGATAGTGCTAGATGAGAAGAAATATGAGGAAACACAGTAGCACACTCACCCACTCACTCACTCTCTCACAGGGGCAAGGCTAAGAGGAAATGATGAAACGGTGAGTAGTTGCGTGGAAGATAAGAACCGCACTGAAGAGGAAGACGGGACGAAGAGAGATTAGTAGGAGAACTAAGAGACAACTGAGGGAAGAGTAAGAAATATTGTAAGATTATGGAGAGTGAAAGGAAACATAAAATATCGTGAATATAGAATAGAAGGAGGAGAGAGAGAGAGAGAGAGAGAGAGGGAAGAGGAGAGGAGGAGAGAGAGGAAGAGAGAGAGAGAGAGGATAGAGAGAAGAAGAGAGGAGAGAGAGAGAAGAGAAGAGAGAGAGATTAATAGAAGAACTGAAAGAGAAGTGAGGGAAGAGTAAAATAGTGTGATATTATGGAGAATGAAGAGAAACAGAAATACCGCGAGAAGAAAATTGAGAAAAAAAGAAAGAGAGAGAGAGAGAGAGAGGATAGGAGAGAGAGAGAGAGGAGAAGAGAGAGAGAGAGAGAGAGGGGAGAGAGAGAGAGAGAGAGGAGAGAGAGAGAGAGAGAGAGATTAATAGAAGAACTGAAAGAGAAGTGAGGGAAGAGTAACAATAGTGTGATATTATGGAGAATGAAGAGAAACATGAAATACCGCGAGAAGAAAATTGAGAAAAAGAGAGAGAGAGAGAGAGAGAGAGAGAGAGAGAGAGAGAGAGAGAGAGAGAGAGAGAGAGAGAGAGATTAATAGAAGAACTGAAAGAGAAGTGAGGGAAGAGTAACAATAGTGTGATATTATGGAGAATGAAGAGAAACATGAAATACCGCGAGAAGAAAATTGAGAAAAAGAGAGAGAGAGAGAGAGAGAGAGAGAGAGAGAGAGAGAGAGAGAGAGAGAGAGAGAGAGAGAGAGAGAGAGAGAGAGAGAGAGAGAGAGAGAGAGAGAGTGAGATGAGATGAAACGTTCGTGAGATCTTAGGAAATACATTCTCTTTGATATGTATCTTTTTCCTCTCGGGATACCTACCTACTCGTCTATATTTTTTTCTCAGTGAGTTGGTATATTTTTCTTAGCCTAATTAGTGACACTCTTTTCATTAACCGGCTCGGGGGAGTAGCGTAGCGAGTAGTAGAGTACCGTGATATGACACAAAACAAAATCGATACAAAAAGAGAGAAGGAAAAGAGAAATAGCAAAATACAAAACCTTACGATGAAGGAGATGAGACGTTACGAAAAAAAGAAGTTATTGAAGATGAAAAATATAGATGTCAGACGAGAGAGAGAGAGAGAGAGAGAGAGAGAGAGAGAGAGAGAGAGAGAGAGAGAGAGAGAGAGAGAGAGAGAGAGAGAGAGAGAGAGAGAGAGAGAGAGAGAGGTGTCTTTATGAATAGAGAGAGAGTCTTTGTGAATGAATCTTCAGAACCGACATGTTTAGAGGAACGAGGATTATTACCAGACCTAATCACCATGAGGGAGGAAACGAAGCAGGGAGTTGAAAGGAAAAAAAAAAAGGATAGGAGAGAGGAAGGGGAAATGAAGGGAGAGAGGAAGGGGAGAGAGGAAGGGGAGAGGAAGGGGAGAGGAAGGGGAGAGGAAGGGTGGGTGGAAAGGGTGGAGGGCGGATCGAGCAGCGGGATATCATTAATGGTCTCACAATTTTTTTTTTAGCCTTTCTTCCTTCACCAGTATTGAATCTATCGCTAATTATTCCCTCCTCGATAATGTACACATCCTTTGCCGGCTGCAGATATTCACCATGGTCATCATTATTTTCTACTTCTTTCCTGCCTTCTCCTCTCCTTCTCTCCTCCTCCTCCTCCTCCTCCTCCTCCTCTTCCTCTTCCTCTTCCTCCTCCTCCTCCTCCTCCTCCTCCTCCTCCTCCTCCTCCTCCTCCTCCTCCTCCTCCTCCTCCTCCTCCTCCTCCTCCTCCTTCTCTCCTTCCTTTCTTCCTCGTCGTCGTCGTCCTCTTCTGCAGTTCGTCACGCGTGTAACTTTATCCAGAAACACATATTCAGGGCATCGCATCGGCTGAGAGGAAGAGACTCGGCAGAAACATCTTGACATACGATCCTTTGAGAGAGAGAGAGAGAGAGGAGAGAGAGAGAGAGAGAGAGAGAGAGAGAGAGAGAGAGAGAGAGAGAGAGAGAGAGAGAGAGAGATTCCTTTTATATATTAGACTTAGATTAGATTATTGTAGTAAGATCAACTTGTTAGGTGTGTGTGTGTGTGTGTGTGTGTGTGTGTGTGTGTGTGTGTGTGTGTGTGTGTGTGTGTGTGTGTGTGTGGTGTGTGTGTGTGTGTGTGTGTGAACCTATACATTATCATACACTAATTGCACAGGAAAGTGAAGTGTACATTGAAACTAAAAAGAAAATGGTTAATAGTTGCATAAGGTTAAACACACACATGGACAGAGAAAACACACACACACACACACACACACACACACACACACACACAACACACACACACACACACACACACACACACACACACACACACACACACACACACACACACACACACACACACACACACACACTCCCTCCCCCCACACACACACACATTCAATTAGTCTTTTATTTTTATGGGAAAGTTTTGAGCTTTGTAGCAATTTTAATAGTACTATACAAGTGCTTGTGGGCCCTTCGGACCCATGTATTAATGTTTGTAGTAGTTGTATATATTATACAGCATGTGATTGCAAACTCCAATCGTGTTGTTGCTGTCGTTGGCCACTGGTCAAAGTGCCTCAGGGTAGACCACGTTCCGTGTGATTCCAACCCTTTGTGTTCCGTGTGATTCCACACTCACACACGCACACAAACGTCCATGAGTCTACTGAGTTTGTGGAATGCGGTAAGACGTTACCGCAGAGTTTTTCCTATAATCTAATACTCTTAAAGTGTTTTTAGCCCAAAACCCCCCTTCAAAATTATTCAATCGACATGGGACCAAGCCGCTTACCACCTACGATTTATTTGCGATGTTTTGAGCCTACTCTCATCAAAATTGAATTTACAGTTTCGGCTACCCAAAACAGACAGACAGACAGACACACGGCTACTCCTATAGTATAATAGATAATATAATAAAACATGGAATGACATAATTTCTATAGCTACTACTACTACTACTACTACTACTACTACTACTACTACTATACTACTACAACAACTACTACTACTACTGATAGTAATAATGATAATAATAATGATAGCAATAATAGTAATGATAATAGCAATGAAAGTAATAGTAATAATAATGATAATGATAATAGTAATAATAATAGTAATGATGATGATAATGCCAATAAGGTGAACGATTAGATGCCTTAATACTGATGAAAGAGGACGGACGTTCAATGTGCCTGAATCCATCTTGTGTCTGAGTGATCATGAGGCTTTCAGGCGAGCCAGGGAGGAAGGGACACGGGAGGAGAGAGAGAGAGAGAGAGAGAGAGAGAGAGAGAGAGAGAGAGAGAGAGAGAGAGAGAGAGAGAGAGAGAGAGAGAGAGAGAGAGAGAGAGGAACGGAAGTAAGTGAAAGAGGATGGACGGAAGAAATAAAGTCGGAACGAAACTTTGAGCGAAAAAGAAACTAGAAGGAAAGAGAGGAGGAGGGATGGAGGAAGTGAAGGAGGGAGAGGGAGGAGAGAGAGGGAAGTGGAGGAGTAATTGGGGTTATGAAGAATTCCTTAGAGTGACGTGTTCATGAAGTATATAAGAGTCCACTGCCTTCCGAGACACATCAAGCTAAGGAGGTAATTATCGGTGAGACGTAGGTAGGGAGGGTAGGGGAGAGGGAGCGAGTGACCGAGTGCATTAGGGAGAGGGGGGGAAGTAAAGGGGGGGAACTAAGGGGGAGGTGGAGAACTAAGGGGGAGGAAAGGGGGAGGGGGTAAAGTTAGGCATATGGAAGTCACCGTCAACGCCTTAACGCCCAGATCTTTCCTTTGCTATAAAAAAATGTCTATTGTTGAGCCATAAAATTACGAGAAGTAACTTAAGAAACCAAATTACTTAGTGGACAAGGATACTAAACAGGTCATATCTATAAAATATTGCTTATATTCACTAAAAATCGTCTAATGGTAGCCAAATTACAATGGAAATTACGTTCTAGGGCCTCTAGGGTTGAATACCAGAGCGACGGAGGAATTGCATGACCAGAAATAACAATAAGACTATATTTATATACAGTGGAACATACGAACACAGGAGCAGCATGTTATAGAAAGCTTATTGACTAGTAACATGGCTATCTAGATGAGTCTGTTGTTCTATTCTACAAGATGCATTTCTCGTGATCATAATGAAAAATGAGAATATGATAGTGATTTTATTTATAACAACAATGATGGTGATAATGATGATGATGATTATTGTTATCTCCACCACTATCATCATTACCATTATGAGAAAAAGTAAAGTGGGAAGAAACCGATGATACGAGGAAGGAGGAGAAGAAGGAAGGAAGTGAAACAGCAAGAAAAACATCGCTGGGTGAACGGAAAGTTTGATGAGGAGGACGCAAGCAGGATGTTAAAGGGGGAGGGGGGGGAGTGCAGGAAGAGGAGGAAGAAGATGGAGAGAAGGGCCAGAAAACAGGAAGAAAGCGAAGAGCAACATAGCAAAGTTGGAGGAAGAAGAAGAGGAGGAGAAAAAGAACGAAGAGAAGGGAAATGAGGAGGAAGAGTAGGAGGAGGAGGAGAAAAATGATAAGGGTGGAGGAGGAGGAGGTGGAGGAGGAAGAGGAGATGAAGGAGGAGAAGGAGGAGGAAGAGGAGGAGGAGGAGGAGGAGGAGGAGGAGGAGAAACAGGAGGAGGAGAAACAGGTGGTCAGGAAAAGGAGATATAAGAGATACAAGTGTCAAATATGGAATGAAACAAGAAGAAAAATCACAGGCGTCTCGTAACATCAGCCCCTAACATATGAGGGTGGGCTGATATGAGGGAAGGAGGGGATAAGGGGGGTGGAAGGCAAGGAAGGGATAAGGGGGGTGGAAGGGACAGCGCGATGGGCGGGAGATGAGAGGGGAGGTTAAGATCAAGGGGAACGGCGATCCAGTCCCTAGATAACCTCCCGCAGTCCCAGGAGAGGTGTGGCCGCGTCCTGATAGCGTGTAAGGTTACCGTGTCCGCCGCGCAGCCTGGCGAGGGCATGAAGGGAGTCAGTCTTGGCGCTCGGTGGTCCTCGTCCGCTATCCACGCCATCACATTTTCACCCTCGGCGGGACGCGTGTTTAGCTTCAGCAGGCTGGTCGAGAATCACCCCTGTACCCTCACACATCATTTTTAATTAGAAGGAATATATGAGTAGCGTAACGGAATGGCTTCTTTTTCTTTAATTATTTCCATTAGTATATTGAGTAGATGTTAGTTAGTTTCTATTTGGTCCTGTTCTGAGTTAAGATTACAATTCTGAACGTATATTGATTATATTCTAAGGCTGAAATACAAGTGTATGAGCATGGCTATTACAATGCAATAAGAGACGCAGCCAATGATTTCTCAGAAACTAGAAGTGAAGATGATGATAATGATAATCATAGTACTAATGATGAAAATAATAACAAAAATGATAATGACAATAATGACAACAATAGTAATTCGTTAGTAGTTGATGTAGTGATACCTTAGTGATGTTAGTACTACCAGGGCTCTCTTTTTGCCACGTGCAGAGTTAATTGGTAAGCCAACGATCACCTATTATACATACAAAAGTTGATGTCTCCTCTAATCTCCTCTGATACTCCTCGTGTATGCTCTTTTTTTTATGACTGTAATAAGTACAATTGAGCTGCAGGAGTGTTCTACTCGCACCTCAAGGGTGGCGCAGCGTTATCCCTCAAGACATGTGCCACGAACGTCCACTACGAGCTGGTTCATCGTAGCACACGCAACAGTGTCTTTTAGGGCCTCGTGGTGAGACACTCATAGCTTGGCTTGAGAGGACACGCAGCACCTCGTGTTCCCCCATGGAACTGTGAGGTCCTGCCGGGTGTGCTAGATTGGTAGGAGATGGTTGGGGTGGTTTGGTGTGACTCAACCAAGCCATTTAACAAAGACGTTCCTATGAATGACTTCCATAGGCCTTGCTGACATCAAGAAAACATAAATATATCTTTAAGCCTTTCCCATAGTGCTACATCACATGATTAAGTCCAGACACATAACTCGGTGCTGCGAGACTCGTGGCGCCCAAACTGTCTGCAGTGTACACAAATGTGTCTTATCTAGTAAATGTATTAGAAATAGTTTCTCGAAAGATCTTTGATAGAAAAGTGGCAATAACGATGAAGAGGCCTTGAGTTAGCCTTTAAACAGAGGAATACTCTCTTAAATAATAAGAGTTACTTAGGATGGGATGTAGTCGTGGGAAATCCAAGCTTTCACACACATGGTGAGCCACACTATTAAGGCAGTGGGGAGGGGGGGTATATTTAAAGGCCTCTGACATAAGACCATTCACCCTCTAATGCCTCATTGTTAATATGCTTCCATAGCGTGTCCCTTATTTCCACAAAGGTGACAGACTGAAAGTTCTGGAGTGTTGTCTCTCTTTGGGTTGTCAGCAGGCCACTCTTATTACAGTCATCCCTCGCACCGTCCAGGATGCCTGAGTAACATGGACGCAATCTCCTCCCCACGGGCTAGTAAGCTCGTGGTAGGAGATAGTTGACGATGGGGTTACTAGTTCTAAGCGCCTTCCATCGGCCGCGAGCGTCACCTCAGGCAGCATTATCCACCAGTGCTCGGGGCCTTAGCTCATGGCCCTTGCACCACTTGAGACACGACATGATGACTTACACTCTAAAAGGACTAATTTTCATGTCTTCTCAGCTTTTTAGTAGGTACTCGAAAAAAATACAAATCATAATCGTTTTCAAATTTGCTATTTGAATGATTTTCTCGTGTTTTTCTCATTGTGGTGTTGGCCAGGTGTGAGGGTGTGTGTCACGCGGTCCGTCCTTAGTGTGGAAGCCTTTGATCCCTGTGGCCTCGTACACCACACGCGCCGATCTTCCATACACCATCTGCTGCTGTCACCAATACATCTACTATACTACTACTACTTCTGCTGCTACTACTACTACTATTACTACTTAGGGGAGGCGGTAGCAGAGTGGTTAGCGTCTCCGACTGGCGTTCTCGGTGACCAGAGTTCGATCCCCGACGAAAACCAAAACCTTTCTGCACCGTTGAGTGGCCTAAGAACACCCACATGCCCTGCCCATCAACTCACCTTCGATTGCGAGTGCATCGGAGGACACAGGGGGGCGGCATGAGCCTCTAATCACAGGCGTCACTATAAGAATCCTGCCTGCGCCACCACGGGCGAGGACCAATCATCACAGCCCTCAAGTGAACCTCCAGAGCTTATCATCCGAGCCCTGGGTCACCACTGCCTACAGGCGCTATAGGCACAAAAAAAAAAAAAAAAAAAAAAAACAACCTACTGCTGATACCGCTACTGCTACTACTACTACTACTACTACTATACTACTACTATACTAATACTATTACTACCTATATTATCATTATTACTACTATTATAATTATCATTAATCTTTTATATATACTTAGACATTTTCAATTAAAATAATCAGTCTAACCGCTCTTGAATCTTTTATACACACGCATAAAAAGTCTCGCAAGGTGGTCACATTTTATCAATTAATAATACTAAGTAAACAATTTCCTCACCTGTGTCAGTCCAACCATTGAGCGAACTTTATATTTCTCTATATTAATATTGCTTAGTCTCATATTGCATTTCAATATTGGATTGGCTTATCAGGACACTCGTGATTCGACGCTTAGAATGTGAAGCCGTACTGGCCTGAGTCACGCGACGGGGGGGGGCTGCAGTGTTATTCCCGCCGTGCATGCCAGGGTGGGGCGGCCTGCAGGGTGGCTTGGGCAGGGCAGGGCAGGGCAGGACGAGGGGAAGGCGAGGGGAGGGAGAGGCAAGGGCAGGGCAGGGTAGGGCAGGGCAGGGCAGGGCAGGAACAGGGAAAGGCGAGGGGAGGGAAAGGCGAGGGAGGGAAAGGCAAGGGAGGGGCAGGGCAAGGCAGGGCAAGGCAGGGCAAGGCAGGGCAAGGCAGGGCAGGGCAGGGCGAGGGGAGGACGAGGGCAAGGCGAGGGGAAGCAGTGATGGAGTCACACACACACACACACACACACACACACACACACACACACACACACACACACACACACACACACACACACACACACACACACACACACACACACACACACACACACACACACACACACACACACATATACGAGTGTGTAATTTGGCGACGCAGGATAAAGAAAGAAGTTAATTCATTCACTTGTTTGGCTCAATGTTCTGTCGTGTAAATGTTGGTTGTGGTGCCGTAGTTAGTCTTCTCTTGTTGGTGTGTGATTCTTGTCGTTCCTGAGAGTTTTTGCAGATTACAGCGTTTCGATAACATGAAAGGTATGGTTTAGACAGGTGTGTATGCAGGTAGATGTTTATATATTCATGAGAAGCTAATCATATATCATAATGTCATCTCATTTTAACGCCTTCATGTCTTATCAGCACCACGTGCACCGTCACCACCACGTGCATATATATCACGCACCACACCTTACCACATCATTACCACTTACCCATCCCATCCTTACCGTAACACACCACTCACCACCGAACATCCTTACCACCACCACCACCACCATCACCAATTCATTCATAACGAAAATCTTGCACACAGTCCCTAAACATTTCCGGCTACAGCTCCTTTACCTCTGTTGTTCTTTCACTCCCTCCCCTTACTCGGTCAGTCAATAAGCGGATAAAGACGGACGTATACAGGCGGTGCAAAGCTGTCGCTTATAGATCAGCCGGTCGGAAAATCGGCACAAATAACTCAGAGACTTCTAGAGGAATGTTGTTGTTGGAGGGGAGTCGGTGTGACATCCAGATTTGATGTGATGTTAACAGACGAACATAAATTAAATGACGCGACTGGGGAGATAAACATTTTGAATAGAAAAAAATCACATATCAGAGAGAGAGAGAGAGAGAGAGAGAGGAGAGAGAGGAGAGGAAGAGGAGAGGAGGAGAGAGAGAGAGAGACAGAGACAGAGAGAGAGAGAGGAAGAGAAGGAGAGGAGAGAGAAAAGAGAGAAGAGAGAGAGAGAGAAGAAAGATATCCTTCCCTTCCCTCCACACCATCGCAACCAAATGGCAAAGAGAGAGAGAGAGAGAGAGAGAGAGAGAGAGAGAGAGAGAGAGAGAGAGAGAGAGAGAGAGAGAGAGAGAGAGAGGAGAAGTCAGTCCTTCGCTCCCTCCACAACCATCGAACCAATGGCAGAGGAAGAGAGAGTAGAAGCGAGTCCGAGACAGCGAGCACGAGAGAGATAGAAATGCTGATGAGAGATGATGGTAAGGAGACTGAGAGAAGGAGAGAAGTTTGGAGTATATGGGCGGCGTCAGTAATAGCGCCCCATCCAACATTAACAGCTGACGTCACTGTGGGTTGGGAACGGCTTTTTCGAGATGTTTATGATATGCGCAGTCCGATACATGGCCGAGCACGTAATGGATTCAATAACTCGCCCCTTGCCATGTTAAGTATGATTGGTAACGGGTTGTACTTATTTTGACATACGCGCAGTGATGGGATTGAAGAGAGATCGATAAACAGAGAATGCAAAAATATTAAAAAACGACCGAACGTATTGATTTTCGGTTAATTTCGATGTTTTTTTAAAAAATTAAGTGGTTGTGATTTTACCGCATCATGTTAACCCCTTGAAGCCCCGAACGTAATTTCCATTGTAATTTGGCTACCATTATAATATTTTAGCTAATATAAGCAATATTTTATCGATATGACCTGTTTAGTATCCTTGTCCACTAGCTTCTCTGGTATATTAAGTTACTTTTCGTAATATTAGGGCTAAACACAGACGATTTTATATAGCAAAGGGAAGATCTGAGTGTGAAGGGGTTAAATAATGGCTTGTTGTGATTGCAGTTACACCCAATAACTCCTTTTTTTTCATTTTACTTTAACTATAATTTGTAATCTTCGTTATATAACAGCTGACGTTACTGATCCATTGGTAATTTATGTTAGAAAGGTAAATATAAAGAATAAGGTGAGTACTAGAACCTTGCGGAACACCACCAGTGAAATGTGCGCAGACAGACGCTCATGTGACCCTCTTTGGCGAGGCGCTGAATGTGGCTTTCCTTGCACTGTACATGATCTGCAACGCTGTTAATATGTGTGTGTGTGTGTGACAGTGTGGGTGTGTGTGTATTTGAGAGAGAGAGAGAGAGAGAGAGAGAGAGAGAGAGAGAGAGAGAGAGAGAGAGAGAGAGAGAGAGAGAGAGAGAGAGAGAGAGAGAGAGAGAGAGAGAGAGAGCAGCGTGTCAAAGAAAAAGAAGGGAAACAATAAGCATTTCCCCGATGCATAAGGTGTAAAAACATAAGAATTAAGACTGAAATAATGAAAATCAAACATTCATAATATCTTTTAGTACGTTACCAAGCCACTAACAAACCATTCACCAAAGCCTCAACTCTGGTCGACACACAAACTATACGTAAAACAGGATGAATTCAGCAAGGTACTTAACTGAATCACTTACTGAATACTTACTGAATACTTACTGAAATCACACCATTGAACTCCCCTATAGTGGGGTGCATTAATTATAGTGCGGTGCTTTACATCCTGCTTATTAACACCGTATTATGTAATGTTGGCGCAGCACTGAAAAATGGGTCCGACTGAGCTCTCATTACGTGCCTGGTAATGAAGATGTGAGAGTTAAAAAAAAATGAAGGTTAAATACTTTGCTAACGAGGCGAGCAGGCGGTCATTAGGGGAATACACAAACACCGGCTGCCCATCACCACAGACTGTCCGAGTATGTGCAGATGACCACTGATTCCTGGCTGAGGGAGAGGGAGAGGGAAGGAGAGGAAGGGAGAGGGAATACATAGGAAGAACAGATACCAGGAGACCCTTTGGTGTATAACGAGGGTATCTACTGAACTACATACTACTAACTAACAAACTGCAAAGGAGAGGAAGGGAGAGTGAAAGAGCGAGTGAAAGAGCAAGTGAAAGACATTGAAAGTAAGAGAGCAAGGGTAAGATAGCAAGGGAAAGAGCGAATGTAAAAGGGCGAGTGAAAGAGCGAAAGTGAAAGAGCAAGTGAAAGGGCGAGAGAAAAAGCGAGAGAAAGAGCGAGTGAAAGAGCGAAAGAAAGAGCGAGTGAAAGAGCGAGAGAAAGAGCGAGAGAAAGAGCGAGGGAAAGAGCGAGGGAAAGAGCGAGGGAAAGAGCGAGTGAAAGAGCGAGTGAAAGAGCGAGAGAAAGAGCGAGAGAAAGAGCGAGGGAAAGAGCGAGGGAAAGAGCGAGGGAAAGAGCGAGTGAAAGAGCGAGGGAAAGAGCGAGAGAAAGAGCGAGTGAAAGAGCGAGAGAAAGAGCGAGGGAAAGAGCGAGGGAAAGAGCAGGAAAGAGCGAGTGAAAGAGCGAGGAAAGAGCGAGTGAAAGAGCGAGGAAAGAGCGAGAGGAAGAGCGAGGAAAAGAGCGAGGGAAAGAGCGAATGAAAGAGCGAGTGAAAGAGCGAGTGAAAGAGCGAGTGAAAGAGCGAGTGAAAGAGCGAGGGAAAGAGCGAGTGAAAGAGCGAGTGAAAGAGCGAGAGAAAGAGCGAGGGAAAGAGCGAGTGAAAGAGCGAGTGAAAGAGCGAGTGAAAGAGCGAGTGAAAGAGCGAGTGAAAGAGCGAGGGAAAGAGCGAGGGAAAGAGCGAGGGAAAAAGCGAGTGAAAGAGCGAGGGAAAGAGCGAGGGAAAGAGCGAGGGAAAGAGCGAGGGAAAGAGCGAGGGAAAGAGCGAGGGAAAGAGCGAGAGAAAGAGCGAGGGAAAGAGCGAGGGAAAGTGAGGGAAAGAGCGAGTGAAAGAGCGAGTGAAAGAGCGAGTGAAAGAGCGAGGGAAAGAGCGAGGGAAAGAGCGAGGGAAAGAGCGAGGGAAAGAGCGAGGGAAAGAGCGAGGGAAAGAGCGAGGGAAAGAGCGAGGGAAAGAGCGAGGGAAAGAGCGAGGGAAAGAGCGAAAGTGAAAGAGCGAGGGAAAGAGCGAGGGAAAGAGCGAGGGAAAGAGCGAGGGAAAGAGCGAGGGAAAGAGCGAGTGAAAGAGCGAGGGAAAGAGCGAGGGAAAGAGCGAGGGAAAGAGCGAGGGAAAGAGCGAGGGAAAGAGCGAGGGAAAGCGAGGGAAAGAGCGAGGGAAAGAGCGAGTGAAAGAGCGAGTGAAAGAGCGAGTGAAAGAGCGAGTGAAAGAGCGAGGGAAAGAGCGAGGGAAAGAGCGAGGGAAAGAGCGAGGGAAAGAGCGAGGGAAAGAGCGAGTGAAAGAGCGAGGGAAAGAGCGAGGGAAAGAGCGAGAGAAAGAGCGAGTGAAAGAGCGAGGGAAAGAGCGAGGGAAAGAGCGAGGGAAAGAGCGAGGGAAAGAGCGAGGGAAAGAGCGAGGGAAGAGAAGACGAGAGAAAGAGCGAGTGAAAGAGCGAGTGAAAGAGCGAGAGAAAGAGCGAGTGAAAGAGCGAGGGAAAGAGCGAGGGATAGAGCGAGGGAAAGAGCGAGAGAAAGAGCGAGGGAAAGAGCGAGGGAAAGAGCGAGAGAAAGAGCGAGAGAAAGAGCGAGTGAAAGAGCGAAAGTGAAAGAGCGAAAGTGAAAGAGCGAAAGTGAAAGAGCGAGGGAAAGAGCGAGGGAAAGAGCGAGGAAAAGAGCGAGGGAAAGAGCGAGGGAAAGAGCGAGGGAAAGAGCGAGGGAAAGAGCGAGGGAAAGAGCGAGGGAAAGAGCGAGAGAAAGAGCGAGGGAAAGAGCGAGGGAAAGAGCGAGGGAAAGAGCGAGAGAAAGAGCGAGAGAAAGAGCGAGGGAAAGACCGAGGGAAAGAGCGAGGGAAAGAGCGAGAGAAAGAGCGAGGGAAAGAGCGAGGGATAGAGCGAGAGAAAGAGCGAGAGAAAGAGCGAGAGAAAGAGCGAGGGAAAGAGCGAGGGAAAGAGCGAGAGAAAGAGCGAGAGAAAGAGCGAGTGAAAGAGCGAAAGTGAAAGAGCGAAAGTGAAAGAGTGAAAGTGAAAGAGCGAGGGAAAGAGCGAGGAAAAGAGCGAGGGAAAGAGCGAGGGAAAGAGCGAGGGAAAGAGCGAGGGAAAGAGCGAGGGAAAGAGCGAGGGAAAGAGCGAGAGAAAGAGCGAGTGAAAGAGCGAGGGAAAGAGCGAGAGAAAGAGCGAGAGAAAGAGCGAGGGAAAGAGCGAGGGAAAGACCGAGGGAAAGAGCGAGGGAAAGAGCGAGGGAAAGAGCGAGAGAAAGAGCGAGGGAAAGAGCGAGGGAAAGAGTGAGGGAAAGAGCGAGTGAAAGAGCGAGAGAAAGTGCGAGGGAAAGAGCGAGGGAAAGAGCGAGGGAAAGAGTGAGGGAAAGAGCGAGGGAAAGAGCGAGTGAAAGAGCGAGGGAAAGAGCGAGGGAAAGAGCGAGGGAAAGAGTGAGGGAAAGAGCGAGTGAAAGAGCGAGAGAAAGAGCGAGTGAAAGAGCGAGAGAAAGAGCGAGGGAAAGAGCGAGGGAAAGAGCGAGGGAAAGAGCGAGAGAAAGAGCGAGTGAAAGAGCGAGGGAAAGAGCGAGGGAAAGAG
This sequence comes from Chionoecetes opilio, assembly GCA_016584305.1. Classification (NCBI taxonomy): domain Eukaryota; kingdom Metazoa; phylum Arthropoda; class Malacostraca; order Decapoda; family Majidae; genus Chionoecetes; species Chionoecetes opilio. The sequence goes on along the minus strand of JACEEZ010006982.1, from coordinate 605,879 downwards.
CGAGGGAAAGAGCGAGGGAAAAAGCGAGTGAAAGAGCGAAAGTGAAGGAGCGAGGGAAAGAGCGAGAGAAAGAGATCGAAGGTAAGAGAGCAAGGGAAAGAGAGCAAGGGGGAGAGAGCAAAGGAGAGAGAGCAAGGGAGAGAGAGAGAGAGAGAGAGAGAGAGAGAGAGAGAGAGAGAGAGAGAGAGAGAGAGAGAGAGAGAGAGAGAGAGAGAGAGATGTGAATGTCAAAAGAATGCTTTGTTCTGCCTGGCCTGTATAGCCATGTTAGTTTTTCGTTACAATAATATTCACGTACTTGTGGTTACTGCTACTAAAATACGCCGGCATATAGGCATGAAGGGTTGAAGCTTTGGTTCTGCCTTTGCTCAATGTGCTCACTCATTGTACAGTTTATTTGGAGGATTTAGTTAACACGAAATCTGTGCTGGCATTTTCTGGTCGTAAAGTTTCTTCGGCAGAGGAATTAACTCTGCTTTCTCCCGAGATCCTCACTAATGGGAGTGCGAGTGCAGTGTATGTTGATTGTAAATATTGTCGGCGCGTGGGAATCAGTACAGGAGTCAGTCAAGGCCGATGCTGCTTCGTGCTCACTTAACATTGTCTACACGTCGAATTTAGCAATTATTGGAAATTGCTCTAGATAATTTTCTTTTGTATTTCAAGCTAAATACTCTTAGGTGGAAATGGGAATTATCACCATTATTGTTATTATTTTTTGGTGTGTACTTTTCTATAGACCTGTCAAACTCTCCTTGTAAGCTTCAGCGCAGAGGGAAGGCTTCACGTTAGCTGCTCGACATCGCATTGCTTGCATGGAGGCAATACTAAAATGACACTACGTATTCCAAAACAAAATAAATAAAATCATTAATTTATATCTAGAAAAAAATCATGGAACTTATCTGGCATCATCCTTACTGTAGAATACCGGTACTATTATAGCGAACACAACGCGTACAGTACTGGGATGTGTGTGCGTGTGTGTGTGCGTGTGCGTGTGCGTGTGCGTGTGCGTGCGTGCGTGCGTGCGTGCGTGCGTGCGTGCGTGCGTGCGTGCGTGCGTGGTGTGTGTGTGTTTATGGAGTGCGAAGCCGTCTAATATGATCTCAAAGGAATCAGAGAGAGAGAGAGAGAGAGAGAGAGAGAGAGAGAGAGAGAGAGAGAGAGAGAGAGAGAGAGAGAGAAAACAAACAAACAAACAAACAATGTAAACAATACCTAGTACATATATCTCATGACACTCATCCGACGCTCACATGACAGGAGTAAGATGCATGAGGTATTTTTAGAAGTCTTAATGCATCATATTACCCGAGATAGGACACATAAAGTGGAAATAAAAACGCAAATTTGCCTGCCTTTACATTTTTGTCTTGTTGAGGCAGAGCGTGTATAATAAGGTCCTTCAGTCCTCTCTCCTCCTCATGCTGTCACACAACATGAGGAGAAGGTGGAAGGAAGTAGAGCAAAGGGAAGAGGAAACTAAGAGGAAGGAAGAGGGGAAAAGCTGGAAATGTGAAACGTGGATGGACAGACTGCTGGCTAAAAGGAAGGAGGGTTGGAAAGAGGAGAGAGAGAGAGAGAGAGAGAGAGAGAGAGAGAGAGAGAGAGAGAGAGAGAGAGAGAGAGAGAGAGAGAGAGAGAGAGAGAGAGAGAGAGAGAGAGAGAGAGAGAGAGAGAGAGATTAGAATAGTAACCCATGTATGTATGTTAAGCTAGGAATATTCTACACATTCCTGTAAAGTCAAAGATAGTTCTCAGTAGTCCAGCTGAAGCTCTTGACTGTAAAACCTATATGAATTCAACAATATAGTAAAAAAACAAAAAAGGAATAAAGAGAGAGAGAGAGAGAGAGAGAGAGAGAGAGAGAGAGAGAGAGAGAGAGAGAGAGAGAGAGAGAGAGAGAGTGTACCCTACCAACAAAACAAGGTGACAACAAGAACACAACTCAGTCTGTCCCCATCGCTGGTTCCCATACACCGTCAGCGGCCACAACCTCTTTACTAATCACATTCCCCTATTAAACTCGAACCCGCTCCCGTAGACCATTATTTCGGCCACACAAACACACACACACAAAAAGGAGACGGAGGGAGGATTTTGGTCTCAACTGGTTCACCTGTGTTCCGCGAGGGGCTGGTTTTTTTTCCTTTTCTTTTTCTTCTTCGTGTTTTTAGGGAAGGAAATGAAGCTATGTAGTTTTGAATACCCCCCCCAGCAGTGTGTGTGTGTGTGTGTGTGTGTGTGTGTGTGTGTGTGTGTGTGTGTGTGTGTGTGTGTGTGTGTGTGTGTGTGTGTGTTAGGGGGAAAGGTTACCTGTTTCCGTTTATAAACAAATAGACAAGCTGACGGCGGCCTTCCTATGTATTAATCAGAAGTGAAGAACATCCTGTCCAGTGACCCGCCGCGTGTGCACTAACCTGAATACGTGCTCACAATTATTCATTTTTTATTCTGTTCATTTATCCATGGTAGGGGGACGCAAAATGTATATATAGTACTAAAACACACCCTATTGTTATATATAATCCATGCTGTTTAATCTTCCCACAGCGCCCCCCCCCCTCCACACCACACACACACACACACACACACACAGACACACAGACACACAGACACACACACACACACACACACTGAAGCAACTGGCATCGAGGAAGGGAGAAGAGGAGCTACGAGGGCTACATTACATTACCATACATCGCGTCAGTTCGGCTCCGTCAGGACGTGGACATTATCACCGTGTATTTTAGCGGCGATGTTCCCAGGTGGACATTAGCGGCTAATGGTGCGCTTCACCCTGACCGATGGGATCCAGTAGCACCAAGGGGTTCCGGGGAGCCAGATTCCCTCCTAAATCGGATTTGTTTCAGGGGAATAGAGGGAAGAGAGAAGGGCTTGAGTATAAGGGCATAGGACTCGGTGATCTCCATAGTAGTAGTAGTAGTAGTAGTAGTAGTAGTAGTAGTAGTAGTAGTAGTAGTAGTAGTTAGTGGTTGTAGTAGTAGTAGTAGTAGTAGTTAGTGGTTGTAGTAGTAGTAGTAGTAGTAGTAGTTAGTGGTTGTAGTAGTAGTAGTAGTAGTAGTTAGTGGTTGTAGTAGTAGTAGTAGTAGTAGTTAGTGGTTGTAGTAGTAGTAGTAGTAGTAGTTAGTGGTTGTAGTAGTAGTAGTAGTAGTAGTTAGTGGTTGTAGTAGTAGTAGTAGTAGTAGTAGTTAGTGGTTGTAGTAGTAGTAGTAGTAGTAGTTAGTGGTTGTAGTAGTAGTAGTAGTAGTAGTTAGTGGTTGTAGTAGTAGTAGTAGTAGTAGTTAGTGGTTGTAGTAGTAGTAGTTAGTGGTTGTAGTAGTAGTAGTAGTAGTAGTTAGTGGTTGTAGTAGTAGTAGTTAGTGGTTGTAGTAGTAGTAGTTAGTGGTTGTAGTAGTAGTAGTTAGTGGTTGTAGTAGTAGTAGTAGTAGTAGTTAGTGGTTGTAGTAGTAGTAGTTAGTGGTTGTAGTAGTAGTAGTAGTTAGTGGTTGTAGTAGTAGTAGTAGTAGTAGTTAGTGGTTGTAGTAGTAGTAGTAGTAGTAGTTAGTGGTTGTAGTAGTAGTAGTTAGTGGTTGTAGTAGTAGTAATAGTAGTAATAGTAATAGTAGTAATCTTTCACATGGTATCCTCTTAATGTAATTCCACGAGCCGGCTTCATTATGGTAGTCCGAAGCATTGGAATATTAAGTGTATTAAATAACGTTACATTTTTTTAGATCTGTTTACGTGTTTGGCAAAATCTTATTCGAATAATGACACACACATGAGCTCTATTTTTCCCTATTTGTTACGGAGACTGGTCGAATTTATTTCAGTTGTTAGCCTTTTCCTTCCTTCCTTCCTTCTTTCCTTCTAGCCATTTTCCGTCGAATTGAATAAATTTTCACTAGTTACCTTTCTTTCCTTTCTTCCAATCTCTCTTCCTTCCTTCCTTTTTTTCTCCCTCTTCCTTCCTTCCTTCCTTTCTTCCTTCCCTTCCTTCCTTCCTTCCTTCCTTCCTTCCTTCCTTCCTTCCTTCCTTCCGTCCGTCCGTCCGTCCGTCCATCCTTCCTTCCTTCCTTCCTTCCTTCCTTCCTTCCTTCCTTCCTTCCTTCCTTCCTTCCTTCCTTCCTTCCTTCCTTCCTTCCTTCCTTCCTTCCTTCCTTCCTTCCTTGTTTCCTTGTTTCCTTCTTTCCTTCCTTCCTATACCTTGTTTCCTTCCTTCCTTCCTTCCTTCCTTCCTTCCTTCCTTCCTACCTTCCTTCTACTTCCTTCTTTTCTTCCTTCATACCATCCTTTTACTGGACATCCTATACCTCCCTTCCTCTCTGTTCTATTTTCCTCCCTTCATATCTTCCCTTCTTCCATACTTCCTGTCCTTATTCCCTCCATCCTCCCCCGTGCCTCATTCCTGGTATATTTTCGCTCTTCGTTCTCCACAAGTATTTTTTTTCTCTCTCCATATTTGACGTGTACTCGCCCCCTTCCCCTTTCCCCGAGCCCTCCGTATGCCTGCCAGTAGCTCGGGGCGTTGTGACGAAAGAACAAATATTATGATAAGTCTGAGGGTCTGGTTGTGTGTTTATCTTTGTCTGTCTACGTAACTTTCCGTTTGTCTGTGCGTCTTTTACGTTGAGAGAGAGAGAGAGAGAGAGAGAGAGAGAGAGAGAGAGAGAGAGAGAGAGAGAGAGAGAGAGAGAGAGAGAGAGTTTGTCGTGGTTCAGTTAGTGGTCATGTCTCCCCTTCAGCTTGAGAGTTTGTCGTGGTTCAGTTAGTGGTCAAGTCTCCCCTTCAGCTTTACCTGTGTTATATTTTATGAATTTTGCTCATGGTTTAACTTTTCAATGGTTGAGCCGCAAGTCTGTCGTCAATTTTGATTATTGTTGTTGTGGTTGTGGCGGTGGCAGTTGTGTCCTGGGCCGAGAGACCATGGGTTTGGTATTAATCACTCGCACCGGAAATTGTAATGTATTGGTGAGAAAAGAGGATGATTTTCAGTTGTTTGACGTGCAGTGCAATAATAAAAGTTTTTCTGTGTGTGAGTGTGACAAAGCTTGTGTGTGTGTGTGTGCGTGTGCGTGTGCGTGTGCGTGTGTGCGTGTGCGTGTGCGTGTGCGTGTGCGTGTGCGTGTGCGTGTGCGTGTGCGTGTGTGTGTGTGTGTGCGTGTGCGTGTGCGTGTTCGTGTGTGTGTGCGTGTTCGGGTGTGTGTGTGTGTGTGTGTGTGTGTGTACATATGACTGTTTTTGGGACAAATTGTCATAATTACCATTGTGTGCGTCAGTAACATGCTGAGGAGAAACTTATATCTGGTATTTTTTTCTTTTACTTCTTACTTTTTACACTGACTTGGAAAGGACCATCAGGAAATGCCTCCCACACCCTGATTACTATAAGGCACGATGGGATTAGCGAGTAGGGAGAGAGGTGGAATGCTTGACGTCTGAGGTGTGTTTTATGCATCCGGGGCACGACTCACCAAATTGTTGATATTCAGGTACACGTGTCTCGCTTCCAACTGAACACAGACCTGAAAACTTAAGGGAAACTTGCCACCCTTAGTTTACCAGGCGAGTGTGTTTACGCCTGGCCACAACACCGCCGCTGCCTCCCCGCCTCCTCACGGCCTCCTGTACCCAACGACCAGGCTCCTTCTTGTTCCCTTCTGTCTTTTGTTATGCTTCTCTCTCCTTCATTTAATCCTCGAGTTCCTTGCTTCCCTGTTTCTTCCCTCCCCGTAACAAACATACATTGTATTCGAAGCACCGAAGATCATGGGGTAGAGGTACTTGATTTGTTTTATTTGCATGGTTTTTGTTTGTTTCGTGCCGATGACCCACGTGCTGCCGATCTGTATAGTGTCTGTGCGAGGCAGCGG
>JACEEZ010006982.1:575000-595000 GCA_016584305.1 Chionoecetes opilio | reverse complement strand
TGCCCTGCCTATCAACTCTACCTTCGACTGCGAGTGCATCGGAGGACACAGGGGGGCGGCATGAGCCTCACAGGCGTCACTATAAGAAACATGCCTGCGCCCCCAACGGGCGAGGACCAACCATCAGAACCCTCAAGTGAACCTCCAGAGCCTACCACCCGAGCCCTGGGTCACCACTGCCTACAGGCGCTATAGGCACAAATGTAAAAAAAAAAAAAAAAAAAAAAAAAAAAAAACAACATACATATTCATATTCTGTAGTATACAAAAAGCTCATCTAACTTTCTAGCCTCTCTTCCCTCTTTATTTTGTCCTTTCTTCACCGTTGTGCCCTGTTGTCGCCCTCTCCCTTTCTGGCGTGGCTTTGGGGGTGGCAGTGGCGGCTGTACAATCACCACTCGTCATCCGCCCCGTGCACGTAACACCGGTGTCCGGGGTGTTTACCGGCTTACCTACGAATAGTCGGTGTGCCGCGGGTGCTCTTGCGTGCCATCCAAGCTTGGGGGTCCACGAAAAAATTCCCTCGATGTGAAATAAAGGAGATGAGGGAATTCCGATAGCTAGGTGGTGAAACTTTTGTGTAATTGAAACGCTGTGTACGGACGGTCAGATTTACGTTATTTTCATGCTTTATTTTTTTGGTGTGTAAAGTCTGTTTTTCCGAGAGGTGTTTTTTTTATTGGTATGAGATTCGTATGAAAGTAGGAGGCTTTGTTTTGTTTTTTTCTTCTAAATGTGGAGCTGGCTTATGCATAAAGGAAGAGGAAGAGAAGGAAGAAGAGGAGAAGGTATAGGGAGAGAAGGAGGAGGAAGAGAAGAGGGTATAGGGAGAGGAGGAGGAAGAGGAGAGGGTGTTAGGAGAGGAGCAGGAGAGACAAAGTAGTGGTGTGGGTTTGTGCCCGTTTGTTTATTTGTTTGTTTTTGTGCTACCCGAGGGGCCATTTTGTCTCGTGACCATACTGAGTATTGCATCATCAACCCTAGCACGCGATTCTCCCCCTCCATACAACCCCCCATCCATTCACCCCACCCCTCCATTCACCCCACCCTTCCATATAACCCCACCCCCCCAACACTGTAGTCCCATCACTCCCTTGCTCTATTACTCACACCCACACGACATCACTCCAACACTCCTTCACTCCACCTCCCACACTATCTTTCCTTAATTCCCTTACTCCCCCTCCCACACTCTCTTTCCCCCTCTCCCTGCATGCACTCCTTTACTCTCCCTCCTTATACCTCCTCCTCCTCAGCCGCCACTGCTTCCGTCATCACTACCATTCCTCCTTCCTTCCTTCCTCCACCGCCACCGCTATCGCTATACTCTTGGGTACATAACTATAACCATCTCGCTCCTCCTCAACAAACTCGTTGCGTCTTATGTATCAAGCTCCCTCGGCCTACCCAAGCTCTTCATTTTAGTATTCATGACGTCGATTCACGCATCAATCTTCCCTTCTCATCCCTTCAGACGCCATTCATCGTTTTACCTTAATTTCCCTAGTCAATACGGGATTTTCAACCCCTTCCTCCCTCCCAACGTATCCTACTTCGATCCCCCCCTGGTGGTCATCGAGTCAGTATCACTCGCTCGACTCACACACGCGGCTCAACTCTGCCCGACTTAACTTGAACCACCTTGAAGCCTTGGCCAAATCCCTCTGCGGTTTGTGTCTTAAGCGAGGTTTACATGCAAGGCCACGACTCTGCCCTCCCTCCCTCCCTCCCTCCCGCTGACAACAGACGTGGCTTGGCATTGTATTGGTGGAACGACAAGCACCACCTGACGCTCTGTTGATATGGACAGGAGGTGACTTTGGGCTGTGGAGGTTGTAGTGGTGAGATGTGTGTGTGTGTGCGTGGGCGGCGTGATTGTGTGTGTGTGTGTGTGTGTGTGTGTGTGTGTGTGTGTGTGTGTGTGTGTGTGTGTGCGTGCAGGGTTCAGGGAGGGTGGGCGCCAGTGACATGTCGGGGGTGTTAAGTCCACCCTCGTAAGGTAGATTATGAGGCTCTGTTATGAGGCGTGATAAGGTCCTGCGGGGTTATCAGTGCGTTGGTTAATGTGCACACCAACCTTGCATCTGCTTTGCACCCATTGCGGATTTAGAAATGCACAGAAAAGTTTGTGATATTCATGAATGAGAAATAAGAAATACCAGTGCCTGATTGATTGAGATTGATGTTTGTAAAGATACTATTCAATGGAAATATTGCATACTCCTTATCTCTCCTTTTTTTAACACACACACACACACACACACACACACTGCACACACACACACACACACACACACACACACACACACACACACACAAAACACACACACACACACACACACACACACACACTGCACACACACTGCACACACACTGCACTCACACGCACACACACGCACTCACACACACACACACACACACACACACACACACACACACACACACACACACAACACTGCACACACACTGCACACACACTGCGCACACACACCACACACACACACACACACACACACCACACACACACACACACACTCAACACCACACACACACACACACACACACACCACAACACACACACACACACACACATACACACACACTGCACACACACACTACACACACACACACTACACACACACACACACACACACACACTGCACACACACTGCACACACACTGCACACACACACACACACTGCACACACACACACACACACACACACACACACCACATACACACACACTGCACACACACACTACACACACACACACTACACACACACACACACACACACACACACACACACAGCATGATAAAAAGCCCTTAAGCAATTACTGTAATACCCAAAGTCACACCATTGTTATTGCTCAACATAAATCTATGATAAGTAGAAAAAAATATGATTATCAAGAAGGAAAAAAATGAAAAGTAAGACACAGCATAAAAGTTACTAGAAAGTTGCCACCACCACCACCACCACCACCACCGCCACCACCACCGCCACCAATATCAACTTTGCTATTTTTTTTTACCTCCAACACTTAGAAACTATAGTGGTAGAAAGTAGTCACACAGACAGCCTTGTTTGACCCAATTGGGCTGTTGCTGCCTGTTCTTCCTTTGTATTCCTTTGTATCACTGCCGGCAAGAAGGCAAACTTGCGTCACTACCTAAAAACACATCAACAGGTTTTTTTCCCCTGCAATGCACATCTAATTTTGAGTCAGTGCCACCGAGGGATAAGTGTTGTGGTGTGTTCTTGGCAAGCACTGCACCACTTAACACACCAGTGCGTAGGTGTCTGATAAGTGCTGAGATAACATGTTCTCGACCCACTTCATCACACCTCCACTACCACATCCACACCACGTCATCGGTCCTGCGTGTGGGTATGGCATTGGTCCACATCGATAGTGTGGTGAAAGTATCGTGTTTTTTAAGTAAGGTTATTGCATATCGGGAGACTCATATCCGGTAACTTAGCTCTTCGGCGTTGCGGAGTTTGTTTTTCTGCTTAACATTTGCTTTTGGGTGCGAAGTTCGAACCCAACTAAGTCAACGTCGGTATTCGCGGCAACAAGTTTTCTCCATCAGATCCTGAACGCGTGAGAGTGAATTAAGGAGGGGATACAACACCCCTTCATTCTCCACCCTTCCCTTCCCTTCCCTTCCCTTCCCTTCCCTTCCCTTCCCTTCCCTTTCCTTTCCTTTCCTTTCCTTTCCTTTCCTTTCCTTCCCTTCCCTTCCCTTCCCTTCCTTTCCTTTCCTTTCCTTTCCTTTCCTTTCCTTTCCTTTCCTTTCCTTTCCTTTCCTTTCCTTTCCTTTCCTTCCCTTCCCTTCCCTTCCCTTCCTTCCCTTCCTTCCCTTCCTTCCTTCCCTTCCCTTCCTTTCCTTTCCTTTCCTTTCCTTTCCTTCCTTCCCTTCCTCCTTCCCTTCCTTTCCTTTCCTTTCCTTTCCTTTCCTTCTTTCCTCTTTCCTTCTTCCTTTCCTTTCCTTTTCCTTTCCTTTCCTTTCCTTTCCTTTCCTTCCTTTCCTTTCCTTTCTTTCCTTTCCTTCCTTTTCCTTTCCTTTCCTTTTCCTTCCCCTCCCTTCCCTTCCCTTCCCCCAGCCTTCCATCAAAACCCAGTACGTAACCATATATACACGTACTTCTCCTCTCGCCCGTCCACCCATCCATCCACCTACCATCTGCATCATCCCTCATGCTCACACACTGCTCTACTCCTTCCTGGCACGTCGCTCACTTCCTGTACCGTCTCTGTACCGTCTTCGTACCGTCCTCCAGCACCTGCTTTCGCCTCAAAATCAACATCCTCGCTTCCTTGCACACCATCATCACCAATATTCTCCATCCCTCTCCTTCGTCGCCTCCTTCATTCTCCCTTCCCTCAACTACCTCACTCTTCCACTTTCCCCATTTCTTTATCGACTTTTCATTTGGTAATTTTTCACGTCCTCTTCCTCCCGCCACTTCGCTCCACTTACTTTACGAGTCTGGCACAAACCTGGCGTGCTAAATACGAAAAATATTGATGTTATGCTTTAATGGTTTTGGACGTGCCTTTCTTATACCATTGACGTTTTTCATTACTTAAGTGAGTCTCGACGTGGGTCCCGAGCGCGGCCTGCTAAGGGACGCTGAAGGGAAGATGGATGAAAAAAGTTTGTCTCGTCATTACCAAGGCAAAGCGTCACAAGGCTTGCAAACTTTATGGCGGGCAAACAGGAACCTCCCGTTTTAAGGTTTCAAACTGTCTTACTTGTTTCCGTGGATCCCGAACGGGTGAGCTGTGGTAAGTTTATCAGTTGCGGGAAACGCCGTTCGTGGCCCTTACTGTATTTTTCTTATAGCCTGCGTGGAAAATGTGATAAAAAAACCATAGCTCACGTATTTTATTCAACATAACTTTGTGGGTTCATTGATTCAGGCTGGAAGGACACGCAGATTTATACAGAAAACCTGAAACTCAGAAAAACAAAGGAATGCTTGACGCCGAGCACGCCTGCGGTGACTCAAGGCGGCGGCGCGTCTACCCTGTTGGTTCCTCTGAAGGGTTCTCCACAGCGGACGACAGCCACCTCTCCCGCCGCTGCCCCGTCATCGTGTAGCTCTCCATACCTCGCCTGGCAAACCTTTCCTGTATTACAGATTCTGAGTGCCAGGCTTTTACCATGCAGCATATTGACTTATCAATCAGCTGGAAAAAAGCCAATCTGTGATTTTTATGCCGTAATCGAAAACACGTGACACTTTATGTAACTGAAATATTTGTCGATTAAATCATGACATTTTTAAGTAGAAAAATATTTTTGATTGATTTGATTTTATAATTGCAACTGTATATATCCTGGTCAGGGCCACCTGATGATCTGGGTGTTATGACAGCACAAATAGGTTCAGCGTAACCAGCATCACCACCAATGATAGTAACAGTAGCAATGATATTATAATAATCAATAATAATGATGACAATAATAATGATAATTATGATAATGATGATAAGTAATAATAATTACAATAACGGTAACAATAATGATAATAATTGTCCAACCTCGCTTCGCTCGCTTGGACACCTATTTCAGCCGAAATCAGGTGTCATATAGGCTTGTAAAATGTTTCCACGAATTCTTCTTCTTCTTCTTCTTGTGACCGTTGTGGGCAAGAAAGATACAGGCGCAAAGGAAGAAATTTGGCACAGAAAGTTATATTTCGTCTCTTAACTCATTGTCCAAGCGAGCGAAGCGAGCTTTTAGCATTTATGCTAAAATTCGTAATATATTGTGCCTGGCGACATTAGTGCAGTGGCGAAAGTAGTGCATTAGTGCAGTGGAAATAAAATGTGTTCGTAGCCTTCACAACAACAGTGTCTGAGCGTCGCCGCTCACCGATACCACCACCACCACCACCACCACACCACCACCACCACCACCACCACCACCACCACACCACCACCACACCACCACCACCACACCACCACCACCACCACCACACCACCACCACCACCATCACCACCATCACCACCACCATCACCACCACCACCACACACCACCAACCACCACCACCACCACCATCATTACCACCACCACCACACCACCACCACCACCACCACCACCATCATCATCACCACCACCATCACCACCACACCACCACCGCCATCACCACACCATTTTTTTTAGAACTTTTTTTAGAACTTTTTTCAAGAACAATTTAGCACTTTTCTTTTCTTTGTAAAAAGTAAAGAAAATCAAAGAAGGGGATGGTGAAGGTTAGGTTGGGTTAGGTCAGGTTGTAATAGAAATATTTTAAGGTGAGGGTATTTAAAAAGTTGACTTTAGCCTGTGCGAGCTTGGACACGTTCCACATCTTTAGTGTGGACGTCTATTTCCCAGTAATAGTAATAATAGCAGTGATGATAATGATGATAACAGTAAGAATAATAACAATAAAAGAAATATCAATAATAATAATAGCTGTAAAAGAAATAGCAATAATAGTAATAATTAATGATAGCATGACGAAAGTAACTACCAATACCTGCTCAATGCAACTGTGGTCAATAGAAAACATAAAATTTAATATAGTACAGCAATAAACTCAGACATCAACACTAAATATTTGTATTCAAGAACTATTTGTACCCTTGTTCATGTGTGGCGTTGGGGCTGGCTAACGAGTGGGCTGGTGGGCTGTGTGACGAGTGGGCTGGTGGGCTGGCTGGGTGGGTGGTTGTCACAGGTGGGCTCGGCATATCACGTTATCAAGATTATCAACATTTTTTCTCAACACATAAGAAGCGGAGTGATGAAACCGCCGGTCGTATGACGGGATTGCGGAAGCGGTGTGTGGGCGGGGGTGGCAGGGGAGGGGCGGGCAGGGTGATGCAGGGAGGGGGAGGTCGGTTAACTTCTAAAAGAATATTAATGTTTTACTCTACTGTAGCGTATTTATTTTGTTTTTGGCAGATAAACAAACAAAATATCTGCATAAAAATTCCTGATGAAATAATTTAATGCATTCATTTCCTTTGCGGCTTCTCATTGCGCGGCGGGAAATGGAATGTATTATGGTTTCTAATTAGTTGTGGCGGCATAATTACGTATCTATCTGTATTTCTCTATCTGTATGTATATATGTTTGTTTGTTCATTTATATATAATATTATATGTCTCTATGTATGTTTGTTTATTCATTTGTATATACCTGTCTATATGTATTTGTATTCATCTACCTGTCTATGTATGTGACAGGCGATAAGTACATACCTAGCATGTCAACAACATCCTCGTGTCTTGGTGGCCGCCGCAAGCAAGACATGACCCTAAATTATCACTTCCTGCATTCAAATGAGTAGCTTGTCTTGCTGTTTGTATTACAAGTTGATCTTATATAGATAGACATTTTTTGGACCGCAGCAGCCAGCGAGTCCTGTCCTGGTGATCTTCCTGTATTGAAAGCTTCTCGGGTGGCCAAGGTCAGGCCAGGGTCAGGCCACAGCCCGCCGCCGCCATCACTCAGAGGTTGTTGACGTTGCTATCTTTGGGCGATGTGTATCTCGTGTTGAAAATTGCTTGATTCATCATAACGGATCGAGTGTTTCATATCGTGTGACATTTACAAATTATAGTTTTACTCAATACGAACGGAAATACCTTGAGTGAGTCAGTCTGGTTATCTTATCAACATGGTGTTTACGTAGCCATCAAGTTAAGCTTCTTCATTCTTTAGCCAAATTTCAAAGCATTACGCGATAAATTCGAATATATAATATATATTCCATGCAATTTCTTAGCACTCGCCCCTTTCATTACGCCCAGATTGCCTCGTCAAGACCTTGGAGGCTGGCGTGCCCCTGGGTGAGGCCCCGCAGGTCCATGCACTCCTTGGGGGGCTGTGGCGCCTCTACCTCGCTCAGACCCCGTCCCTTCATGTCACGGAGGTCGCCTCTACTTTGACACCGCCGGATTGCGTCACCACTTTGTGTGAATAACTACGTGTAGGCGCGGTGTAGGCTTGCCTCATTTTAATGGTGTATTATATAAATATATAAACATAAATAGAACAGTAAATCCGTTAAGTGTACATTACTACAAATTATACAAAGAATAGGAAGCTATATTTATTTTCATAAAAAGATAATGGAAAAAGATATTGTACTATCTAGTTCTATTGTCACTTTTCTGTTCCTTTCTTGGCGGGGGACAACAGCCCCCAGCGGGAGTCTCAGCAGGTGTTTCCCGGGCCGCGTCAGGGACTCCGGGTGTGGGCGTGAGGGTGGGCGGTGCGGCAAGGCTGAGTGGTCCGCCTTGTTGGTCACGCTATTCACTTGACGGCTGTTATCTTCATGATCTTTCCATTCGGTCTTTATCTGTCGTATAGTTTCAGAATAATCTTTAATTTAAGTTAGACGGAAGACTCTCTCCTGTCATTCACATCGCTTCAGATGACCATCACAGTAATCCATATTGAAACCTTCGCACTTGTATAGATAAATAAAAAAATTATAAAATAATTATAGTTTCATCAACATTACTTAAGTCTTCTTTGATGTCCATAGATTTTTTTTTAATGAGGATCGGGTTGTCAATAATTATCTATGTTGTGTTTTTGCTTCGTAGTTTTGAGTTGGTAGCCCTAACCTTCCTGCTCTGCCGCTCCCTTGCACATCCTTTCATAAGATCCCTGGGATTATCATCGGCACTCGGGAATCCATCTTTGATCATTACCTGCGATTTCCATTCATGAATTCTTTTTTTTATGTTCGTATTTTCCTTCAAACCACCATCGTGTGTGAGTGTGTTTTTCTGGGTCCCTCGCTGCTGCTTATCGACCACACGCTCCGTGGTTGCGTGTCGTGCAGTGCTGACACTGTTGTGGATCCCGACATTACGAGTCGTGCAATGGGACATCAGCAAGTCGCGTGCCAGGCGTGTGTATTGACTGTAAAAAAATTGCCGTCAATTATGATATGAAGGCGAGTCACTCATTTGTATCGGGCGTGACATGTCAAAGTATACTATCTATTATTTCCTCTTAAATTTATTTATCAAATGGAACTCTGATGAAAATATTAAGCTCTGATTATTTCTCATGTGAATGTTATGCTAGTAGAGTGTAACACACGTTCATACCTCGTTGTTGTGCCTTGGGTTGTGTGGGGGAATAATAAAAATAAACGTGATTAACAGACGTCACCAGACATGTCGAGGCTCTCTGTCTAAAGTCAGGGTTTTCCTGGATGTGGGTCGAGGAAGTAAGGATAAGCTCAACAGCATTGCATGACACTCGAAATGTATGTAAAATACTTATTGCAACCTGCTACGCCCTCTGCCGGAAAGAGACAGGGATAGGGAAAGGAAACAAAAAATACAGAAAACCGATAAACACAAAGCTGGGCCCAAAACTGCAGGATTTTCACTCGACTTACGAGACGCTGCTCAGACCTTTTCGCCAGTCGTTTTCATGAATCATGTTGGTGGTAACTCGCGTCACAATGGTGTGGCTCAGCTGGCTGTGTGCGTGTGCGTGTGCGTGTGTGCGTGTGCGTGTGCGTGTGCGTGTGCGTGTGCGTGTGCGTGTGTGTGTGTGTGTGTGTGTGTGTGTGTGGTGTGTGTGTGTGTGTGTGTGTGCGTGCGTGCGTCGTCGTGCGTGCGTCGTGCGTGTGCGTGCGTGCGTGCGTGCGTGCGTGCGTGCGTGCGTGCGTGCGTGCGTGCGTGCGTGCGTGCGTGCGTGCGCGTGCGCGTGCGTGTGCGTGTGCGCGTGTGCGTGTGCGTGTGCGTGTGCGTGTGCGTGTGCGTGTGTGTGTGTGCGTGCGTGCGTGCTTGCTCCCTGCCTCCCTTTGGGCCTCGCTGCCAATCAAAAGCGGGATTAATTTAGCTCGGCGAAATTACTTTTCACTAAGCAAGTTTTTCGGTAAATAATCTCCTTGGTAACTTTGTTTGCAAGAAGTACCCTGCCTTAATTACTTCATTATCTCTCGTACAAACTTGCTGTGAAAGGACAGGCCCAGGAAACTCAATCTTGGTGGGATCAATTCGATGAGGGTGAGGGAAGGGAGGTGATCGGGGCGAGGGGAGTGGGAGGGTATTCTTAGGGGACGAAGGCAGAGGATATTCCCTAAGTAGGAGAGAAGATGGGGAGGGAGAGAATGAAGGGGATGGGTATGGGTGTTCCCCGTCGTGGAGGGAAGCCATACTCCATGGACCGAGATGGGAGGCGGGGAGTGGATCTCTGAGTGAGGGGCCGTCGGGAAAAGATTTCTGAAAAGATGGAAGAGTTTCTTACAGCGAAGGAGGATAAACGTAAGGGGTGAAATATGCAAATATGCGTGAGGGGAAGAGAGGGATTGGAAGGGAAGTGAGGATGGTATGGAAAAGCAATGTGAATGATGGAAAGAAAGTGCTGAGTAACGAAGGGTGTATCTTGTCTAAGTACTATGACCCTAAATCCTTGCTTACGTCCATCTCTGTCTTAACGCTTTGCCAGGACTGAAGTGTCGCGTCCAGAGTGAGTAACTTATTGTATTCCATCTTTGCCGCGTTCAGAATCGTGGTTTGGACACCGGGATTAGTGCGTTTGTTTTTTGCCTTACCTACCTGACAAGATAATAATGAAGGTGAAATGCCGCAACGTAAATCAACACACACACACACACACACACACACACACACACACACACACACACACACACACACACACACACACACACACACATCACGTGGTACCGTAACTATCTCCCCTCTAACTTTCCAACACAATCAGTGACCGCTATTCTAACCACGTTTAAATGTAGCTTATGATATCGATCTGCATTAAGTTTGCAGGCGTGGCATCGGGAATGTCTTGTCTGGTGTTTCGTGGGGCTTCCAGGGACACTTAAATATCATACCGACGTGGAGAAGTAGGTAGCAGAGGAGTAGAAGTAGTAGGGATTGTGTTGGCGCTGTGTTAGTAACGGCGATAGTGATGTTCCGGCAACGTATATTCATCGAATTAACTGTCGAGAAACTTTTACTAAACTGCTGAAAAATTGATCATGAGATACGAAGTTAAAATAAGAAATTCTACCCTTTAAGTTTCTGATAGAGTCTTGGATTCTTGGGAGAAAGGTCATATACAGTGTAAGTGATGGTGGTGACAGTTTTTTTCTATTTTTTGTTTTTGTTGGTGTTGTTAAGTCTGGTCGCTGGGAAGAAAGAGGAACAGGGTGGACTGTACTATATATATTTTTTGTAGTACCTGCTGTGTCTGCCTCCTCTCTTATCCTCCCTTATCTACTTGAGTAACTGTGATGGTTTGTTGTTTAGAGACGGTAACGGCACAGCACCTTCCCCCCGCACCTCGCCCTCTGGTACGCCAACGCCACAGGGAGAAGTATTAGCTATTGAATCTTCTATTTACTTGGTGTCTGAATATTAGTTTGGTGACATGTTACAATGCCAAAGGGAGAAGTTTTAATATTACTTAAGCAATTAGATTATACACTTACTTGGTGTCTGTATTATCAGCTTGGCGACATTGGTGTTGGTCCGCCTCCCTTAGTTATTACGTGTGGGTTAAACTATTACCATTTTCTAAAGTATATTGAAATGCTATTCTTTTATCTATCATAGGCTTATAGGAAAAGTCTTTTGTTCCTCACTTGGTGAAAATTACGATGGTATTAACGAGACAATGTTTTCCTATTCTTCTAATAATAGACTCACACGAAAGTTTCTATATGTGATTTAAAGAAAATAGTGAAAATTATGTGATTTTTTTTTTGTGTGTGAGAGAGAGAGAGAGAGAGAGAGAGAGAGAGAGAGAGAGAGAGAGAGAGAGAGAGAGAGAGAGAGAGAGAGAGAGAGAGAGAGGGGTGATAGTCATAACACTGGTGATAATGATAATAATAATGATGATAGTAATGATAATAACAACAATAATAGTAATAATAAGTACTAATAACAACAATAATAATAATGATAACAATAATTCTGTCATATTCCTTCCCTTCCCTGGATTAGCCGTTCCCTTCACCTAATTTTTGCCCGTCTCGGCGGTAATCAAGGTTTTCTTATGCAAATGTCGCCTTCATCAGGGATTCCGGGAGTGTCTCTTATAATGATGTTATGATGATGTGCTTACCACGCCGGGTTGACACTCTTGCTGTGTGTGTGTGTGTGTGTATGTGTGTGTGTGTGTGTGTGTGTGTGTGTGTGTGTGTGAGAAAAAAGAAGAAGCAAGAAAGAAAGATAGCGATAGATAGAGGAGAGAGAGAGAGGAGAGAGAGTAGCTTGAAGAAACACATTTGACACGAATATGGTAATAAAAGAAAAAAAAAGATAATATAGTTATGGGAAGAACCAAGTGTACCTGTTATACAATGACTCTATAAGGCTGTGCACCTGCAACGCCTCGCTTCAAAATGCGCGTGGACATCGGTGACCAGGAATGGAGGGAAGGGTTGTAGGGCGGCTGGGTGGCAGGGTGTCGGGATGAGAATAGGAGGAGAAAAAATGCAAAGAATACAAGAGTGGAAAGATTGTAGAGTTCTGGCAATACTGGGAGGCTCGGAGCATCATCTTGGAGATCTTGTGAGTAGTACAGGTAGGATCTGGGTGTGATCAAGGCTCGGTGCACGATCTTGGAACTCTTAGGAGTAGCACAGGTAGGATCTGGCTGTGGTCAAGGATTGGTGCACGATCTTGGAACTTTTAGGCGTAGTTCAGGTAGGATCTGGCTGTGGTCAAGGATTGGTGCACGATCTTGGAACTTTTAGGAGTAGCACAGGTAGGATCTGGCTGTGGTCAAGGATTGGTGCACGATCTTGGAACTTTTAGGCGTAGTTCAGGTAGGATCTGGTTCTGGTCAAGGATTGGTGCATCATCTCCACTACTACAACACAACTATGTATACGTATGTTAACTCCAACCTCTATGCTGGTACATTGGAGCTTGGGCCTGGGTACAGGGGTATAAATAGCGTCAGAACCCTATCAGAGTAAAGACGAGTAACACCTACAGGCTACAGCTCTCACACCATGCCTTTCTTAGCGGCCTTCGGCATCATATTGCTCCTCGTCTTGCTCACGGTGTTAGCATCCGCCGTGCTGCACATCGTACTGGACCCTGGCACCGCTGGGTCAGGGACGCCCCGTCGCCAGGGGATACACATGTGTGCCCTGATGGCCACAACCCTGGCGGCCTTGGCTGTGTGGGTTATCCTACACGCCTACGTAGATTTTTCTAGCCTTGAGGGCGGAATCTTATCGATGTTCCGAGAGCTAGAAAAAGACGGAAGGCTGTGGTGGCTGGGGGTTTTCCAGCCCCCTTCAGTAATAAACCTGTATGAGGTTTGCCCATCGCCAAGGAGCAGCTGGTGGTCGTGGCTACCTGTGGTGGGGCAGTACCTGGAGAGCATCCACCAGTTAAGTTATTACGAATGCCTCATCACACAAGAGGCCAGGCTGGTGGAGATCTACTTGTCCTTCACGATAAGTTGTCTCCAGAGGTGGGGGATGGCACACGTCAGCCTGACCCTCATTTACCTGTTGGGAAGGTATTATCACCTGAAAGATACCTCCCGCAACGAACCTCGTGCCGGTAATGAAGCAGCATGCCATGCCCCCTCACCCACAACTGGCAGCCCCAACCCACCCCCGACCCCTCATGTTCCTTCTGGCACATCAGGCAGAGTCCGGTGGAGTTCGGGGTATCGCTATTCTAATAATCCTTACCCACCAAAGCCCACACCAAAACCAGAGGCTTCTATCCCGTTGGATACAACAGAGCCTGCCATCCAACGGTGTTCAGAGGACTGTGAATGCGACAGATTCTTCCGCCACAGTTCCCTGCAGGATTCCAAACTTATCATTCTTCCGGAATCACCAGTGGCAAAATCCAAAGGTGTTCAGAGGACTGTGAATGCGACAGATTCTTCCGCCACAGTTCCCTGCAGGATTCCAAACTTATCATCCTTCCGGAATCACCAGTGGCCAATATCCAAAGGTGTTCAGAGGACTGTGAATGCGACAGATTCTTCCGCCACAGTTCCCTCCAAGATTCCAAATTGATCATCCTTCCGGAATCACCAGTGGAGAATATCCAAAGGTGTTCAGAGAACTGTGAATGCGACAGATTCTTCTGCCACAGTTCCCTCCAAGATTCAAAATTGATCATCCTTCCGGAATCACCAGTGGCCAATATCCAAAGGTGTTCAGAGGACTGTGAATGCAACAGATTCTTCGGCCACAATTCCCTCCAAGATTCCAGGCATATCATCCTTCCGGAATCACCAGAGTAAAATATCTAATGGTGTTTGAGGGACTGTCTTTATGACACCTCCTGCCCCTACCCCATCCCCTAGACCCCCAAATAGTATATCCACCGTTCCCCTTGAAACAACACCCTCAGTTCCCAAAAGAGTAACTCCCCCCCATTTCCCCTGAAAGAACAACCCCGTCACAAATAAAACATATCCCCAATTAGCCATGAAACCCCAGCCCGTCCTCCAAAGACTATATCCCCTCGTTCTCCCTGAAATAATACCCCCAGTCCCCAGTGCCCCAGATAATATATTCCCCCAGTCCCCAGTGCCCCAGATAATATATTCCCCCAGTCCCCAGTGCCCCAGTTAATATATTCCCAGTCCAAAGTGCCCCAGATAATACATTCCCCCAGTCCACAGTGCCCCAGATAATACATTCCCCCAGTCCCCAGTGCCCCAGGTAATATATTCCCCCAGTCCCCAGTGCCCCAGGTAATATATTCCCCCAATTACCCCAATTAGCCATGAAACGACACCCCTCGGCCCCCGGAGAGAATATTCTCCCACATCCCCGGAAACCACACACCCCTGTCCCTTAGAAAGCATATTTCCCGTCCCAAGAAGATATATCTCTCACGTCTCCCAGAAAGCATATACTTCCAATTTCCTTGATAAAACCACCTTCGTCCCTCAGAAAGTGTATCCCACATCCCCAAGAAAGTATATCCCCCTACCTCCCATGAAAGTATATCCCCTGTCACCCAGAAAGTATATCCCCCGTCCCCCGGAAAGTATATCTCCCGTCTCCCAGAAAGTATATCCCCGTCCCCCAGAAAGTATATCCCCCTCCTCCAGAAAGTATATCCCCCGTCCCCCAAAAAGTATATCCCCCGTCCCCCAGAAAGAATATCCCCCGTCCCTCAGAAAGTATATCCCCCGTCCCTCAGAAAGTATATCCCTTTCCCTCAGAAAGTATATCCCCCGTCCCCCCAAAAATATATCCCCCGTCCCCCAGAAAGTATATCCCCCGTCCCCCAGAAAGTATATCCACCGTCCCCCAGAAAGTATATCCCCCATCCCCCAGAAAGTATATCCATCGTCCCCCAGAAAGTATATCCCCATCCCCCAGAAAGTATATCCCCCGTCCCCCAGAAAGTATATCCGCCGTCCCCCAGAAAGTATATCCGCCTCCCCATAAAATATATCCACCGTCCCCCGGAAAGTATATCCACCGTCCCCCAGAAAGTATATCCCCCGTCCCCAGAAAGTATATCCCCCTCCCCACAAAGTATATTCCCCGTCCCTCAGAAAGTATATCTCCCGTCCCCAGAAAGTATATCCCTCGTCCCCCAGAAAGTTAATCCCCCTCCTCCAGAAAGTATATCCCCCGTCCCCAAAAAAGTATATCCCCCGTCCCCCAGAAAGAATATCCCCTGTCCCCCAGAAAGTATATCCCCCGTCCCTCAGAAAGTATATCCCTTTCCCTCAGAAAGTATATCCCCCGTCCCCCCAAAAATATATCCCCCGTCCCCCAGAAAGTATATCCCCCGTCCCCCAAAAAGTATATCCACCGTCCCCCAGAAAGTATATCCCCCGTCCCCCAGAAAGTATATCCCCCATCCCCCAGAAAGTATATCCCCATCCCCCAGAAAGTATATCCCCCGACCCCCAGAAAGTATATCCCCCGTCCCCCAAAAAGTATATCCGCCTCCCCCATAAAATATATCCACCGTCCCCCGGAAAGTATATCCACCGTCCCCCAGAAAGTATATCCCCCGTCCCCCAGAAAGTATATTCCCCTCCCCAAAAAGTATATTCCCCGTCCCTCAGAAAGTATATCCCCCGTCCCCCAGAACGTATATCCCCCATCCCCCAGAAAGTATATCCATCGTCCCCCAGAAAGTATATTCCCATCCCCCAGAAAGTATATCCCCCATCCTCCAGAAAATATATTCCCCGTCCCCCAGAAAGTATATCCGCCTCCCCCAGAAAGTATATCCACCATCCCCCAGAAAGTATATCCCCGTCCCCCAGAAAGAATATCCCCGTCCCCCAGAAAGTATATCCCCCTCCCCAAAAAGTATATCCCCCGTCCCCCAGAAAGTATATCCCCGTCCCCCCAAAAGTATATCCCCGTCCCCCAGAAAGTATATCCCCCGTCCCTCAGAAAGTATATTCCCCGTCCCCCAGAAAGTATATATCCCCCGTTCCCCAGAAAGTATATCATATCCCCCGTCCCCCAGAAAGTATATCCCCGTCCCCAAAAAGTATATCCCATGTCCCCCAGAAAGTATATCCCCCGTCCCCCAGAAAGTATATCCCCGTCCCCAAAAAGTATATCTCATGTCCCCCAGAAAGTATATCCCCCGTCCCCCAGAGAGTATATCCCTCGTCCCCCAGAAAGTATATCCCTCTCCCCCAGAAAGTATATCCCCCGTCCCCCAGAAAGTATATCCACCGTCCCCCAGAAAGTATATCCCCCGTCCCCCAGAAAGTATATCCCCCTCCCCCAAAAGTATATCCCCGTCCCCAAAAAGTATATCCCAGTCCCCCAGAAAGTATATCCCCCGTCCCCCAGAAAGTATATCCCCCTCCCCCAAAAGTATATCCCCGTCCCCCAAAAGTATATCTCATGTCCCCCAGAAAGTATATCCCCCGTCCCCCAGAGAGTATATCCCTCGTCCCCCAGAAAGTATATCCCCCTCCCCCAGAAAGTATATCCCCCGTCCCCCAGAAAGTATATCCACCGTCCCCCAGAAAGTATATCCCCCGTCCCCCAGAAAGTATATCCCCCTCCCCCAAAAGTATATCCCCGTCCCCAAAAAGTATATCCCCGTTCCCCAGAAAGTATATCCCCCGTCCCCCAGAAAAGATACATCCCCCGTCCCCCAGAAAGTATATCATATTCCCCGTCCCCAGAAAGTATATCCCCCGTCCCCAAAAAGTACATCCCATGTCCCCCAGAAAGTATATCCCCCGTCCCCAAAAAGTATATCCCCCGTACCCCAGAAAGTATATCCCCCATCCCCAAGAAAGTATATCATATCCCGGTCCCCTTGAAAGTATATCCCCCGTCCCCCAGATACATCCCCCGTCCCCCAGAAAGTATATCCCCCGTCCCCCAGAAAGTATATCCCCCGTCCCCCAGAAAGTATATCCCCTCCCCCCAAAAGTATATCCCCGTCCCCCAAAAAGTATATCCCCGTACCCCAGAAAGTATATCCCCCGTCCCCCAGAAAGTATATCCTCGTACCCCAGAAAGTATATCCTCCATCCCCAAGAAAATATATCATATCCCCCGTCCCCCAGAAAGTATATCCCCCGTCCCCAAAAAGTATATCCCATGTCCCCCAGAAAGTATATCCCCCGTACCCCAAAAAGTATATCCCCCATCCCCAAGAAAGTATATCATATCCCCCGTCCCCAAGAAACCACATCACCCCCGTCCCCCAGAGAGCATATCCCTCCGTCCCGCAGAAAGCACATACTTCCAGTTCACCTGACACCCCACCCTCTTGTCCCCCGGAAAACACCCTGCCCCCGTTTCCCGTTTTCTACACCCCACCGCTCTCCAGAAATCATATCCCCTAATTCCCCTGAAACCAGACTCCCCCCGTCCCCACAGAAAGCATATTCCTCTTAGTTCCCTTGAAATCTCACACCCCTTCCCCATAGACCATATCCCCTGCTCCCAAGAAAGTATATCCCCCCGTCCCCTAGACAGCATATCTCCCCGACCCCAGAAAGCATATCTCCCCATTTCCCATGAAACCACACCCCCCCAGTCCCCCTAAAACCACTCCCCCAGTCTCCCTGAAATCACACCCCCAGTCCCCCTAAACCACCCCCTTGTCCCTCAGAAACCCCCTCTCAGTCTCCCTGAAACCATAGGCTATTCCCCTAGTCCACCTGAACCCCCCCCCCCCCGTCTTCCTGAAATGTTATCCCCCCCAATCCCCCTGAAACCATACCCCCTAGTCCCATAGAATCCCCCCCTCCCCCCGAGTCAGTAATTCAGTGATCGTGCTCAGTACTCAATTAGCCTAGGCAAAAGTGACCTGACGAGTCTTCCTAGGAATTTTTTTTTTTTTTAATTTCATTGTTTCATATCATATGTTCTTTTATTTCTGTTCTTTTAACTCTTTAGAAAAAAAACACCACATTATAAGATACACAGGGCATAATCATGAGTCACCTGAATCATGAGTCTGTATATTTACAAAGAATGACCACTCAGAGGCCATGTTGGGTCGCGAGTTCCGCCCCTCCCAACAAGGGCGCCACACACGGGCATGGCGGCAGCGGCACAGTGTTGCGTCACGGTACAAAGTTGTGGGAATGATATATAGAAAAATAACCGCTTTGCTCTCGCCATTCACCAAAACAAGATTGTGCCGTATGTTTCTGGTTGTGATTTTAGAGGTAACGAATCGCTTGATGGAGAGTGGAAACAGCGGCACCACCAGACTGCACACCTTCCTTCCCCCTTTATATATTTTATTATATATATTATATATATATATATATATATATATATATATATATATATATATATATATATATATATATATATATATATATATATATATATATATATAGGGTGTGTATGATTGTGGTGGTGGTGGTGGGACCTTGACTGGCTGCGGGCTGCTTGAATAGGAGGTGCTTTCAGTTTGCTTTTTTCACAAATAGGGAAATATACTTCTCAGAGTGAGAAAAAAGTGATTCAAATGAGACCAACACATGATTATTACCGTTAATGAAGATATAATGACTGATCAGTTCTTATTTAGGTTTGTATGATAATGATAATGACAATTTGTCTTATTTGATTAAATTTGTTAAAATGGCCTGGCTGCGGTGAGAATAATGTCGCTTGCAGCCCCCGTTGAGTGTGGTTGGGGGAGAGATATATACATTTAAGTCGATCACTGCATATCACTAACAATGTATTCAAGCACGGATCCAATATATAGGGTGTATGTAGGTAGGGTGCACGTGTAGGTTGATCGTATCTTTCCCTTTTAACCATCAGACGGCGAGGCGGCTATGACGCCGTGTTCTCGAGTTCGATCCCTACCAGGTACTGATACACAGATAATGACCATGACAAGTGTTGATGAGTGTGTTAAGGTGTCACGCTGTCTGGCCACCCTCTTCCCCTCCACCAGCGGCATTTTGCAAGGCTCAGTAAACTAACATTCTCTCCAAGGACTTGACTAATTTATCTGATATCATTGTTCCCTTGAAAAAAAAAAAAAATCTTCACCGGTCTGTCTTCACCCCTATCCCTCCTCCCCTCAACGCCTCCCCACACAAACACACATTGTCATGCAGCCCCTACCCCTCACCCCCACCCTGCTGACACCACAGCGAAAATGATGAATTGATTTGAACAATGAAACTAATTAGCTGACATGCTTAACTCATTACACTGCGGTAAATTAGATTCTAGCTCATAAAAGAGACAGAGATGCCCGCTTGTTCCCGGTGGTGTCTTTGTGAGCTTAGTGACAGGACATCAGACCTTCAACCATCATACATACGAGTATAGATTACACACACACACAGACACACATATATATATATATGTAATAATATAATATATATATATATATATATATATATATATATATATTATATATATATATATATATATATATATATATATTATATATAATATATAATATATTATATATATATATATAATATTATGAGAGAGAGAGAGAGAGAGAGAGAGGGGAGAGAGAGAGA
>JACEEZ010006982.1:565000-570000 GCA_016584305.1 Chionoecetes opilio | reverse complement strand
ACGCCACACGAGGACCTTCCCGACCCCGCATTGACGACACTCCCCTGTGGTCTCTGCTTAGGAGGACCTTTCACTTTGCTCTTTTTTACAAAGTGTGGGAATGATATATAGAAAAATAACCGCTTTGCTCTCGCCATTCACCAAAACAAGATTGTGCCGTATGTTTCTGGTTGTGGTTTTAGAGGTAACGAACCGCGTGATGGAGAGTGGAAACCGCGGCACCACCAGACTGCACACCTTCCTTCCCCTTATATATATATAGGGTGTGCATGATTGTGGTGGTGGTGGTAGGACCTTAATTTTGACTGGCTGCGGGCTGCTGAAATAGGAGGTGCTTTCACTTTGCTTTTTTTTTTTTACAAATGGGGAAATATACTTCTTAGAGTGAGAAAAAAGTGATTCAAATGAGACCAACACATGATTACTACCGTTAATGAGGATATAATGACTGATCAGTGCTTATTTAGGCTCGA
Organism: Chionoecetes opilio; assembly: GCA_016584305.1. NCBI lineage: Eukaryota > Metazoa > Arthropoda > Malacostraca > Decapoda > Majidae > Chionoecetes > Chionoecetes opilio. The sequence goes on along the minus strand of JACEEZ010006982.1, from coordinate 569,527 downwards.
TATGATAGTAAGAATGACCATGACAAGTGTTGCAGGTGATGAGAGTGTTAAGGTGTCACGCTGCCTCGCCACCCTCTCCCCTCCACCAGCGGCGTATTGCAGGGCTCTGTAAACAAACATTCTCTTACAGGACTTGACTCATGGATCTGATATCAATGTTCACTAAAAAACCCGCCACTAAATGGACATGGCAGGACGGCCTAAGCTGATGTATGCGGTAGCTCGATACCATGATTAGTATTGCCTGTAGATGATACGACTGAATTTTGTTTGTGAGGTAGATAGTCCTAGGGAAAGGAAAGCATGTTTTCATTGTTGAATAATGCATTTACTCATATATCTTAATTTGTACCGATTTAGCTGTAGGGATCGGGGTGGTTGAAATGTTGCGCCTTTACATAAAGAATGGCAGTAAGCACCTAAAGCAAAGGTAAAACCCAGCAAAAATTATATGTACAGATACTCCTATCTATCCTCAATACAAAACTACCCTCTGATTTTAGCTCACTTTTACTGAAACTGCGGAAACACCGATCGAAAAAATAGAAAATCTTCCTCTTCTTTCTTCTTATTTTTTCTCCCCCTATGACCCTGTTTTCTCCTGTGCCATATAACCTCTGATGTCTGGCGCATTTCCTCCTTTTTGGCATTAAATCAATCAATCTCTAGTCCCTGTAACTCACGAACCACGAAACGGACAAGGATGAATAAGGCATCAAAATGTTTCTTGATTCTTGAAAACATTAGAAAAGGGTCTTGAAATGCCATACGAGGGATGGAAAGATAAACTAAACTCGAAACCCAGCTAGCCGACCGACTGAACGATTGAAATCTACGCAGTATACTAGCCAGGTTTCAAAGCGGGCGAAATTAAAATGAGTGAAAAAATAACAGAAACAAGAAACAACAAATCGTATTCCAAAATATTCAAGATGCAGGGATGGAAAAAAGGCAGAAACAAGAATTGGGATGGATGAAGCCCATAACCCATTCCTGCATTCCACCACAGACTGAAGCATGAGAACAACGGTGTATGTTACTGGAATGTAGGAATGGGTGATAATATATTCCTTGCATCCCAATTCTTGTTTCTGTTTTTTTTCATCCGTACATCTTGAATATCTTATAATGATATGTTATGTTATTTGCATATTTATGTCTACGGAGAGAGAGAGAGAGAGAGAGAGAGAGAGAGAGAGAGGAGAGAGAGAGAGAGAGAGAGAGAGAGAGAGAGAGAGAGAGAGAAAGAAAGAATGTGTAAAAAGGGGGAAAGGGAAGGAAGGAAGGAAGGAAGGGAGGTTTAAGAAAGGGAAGAAAAGAGACATAAAAGAAGGAAAGTTAAAATGAAGAGAGAGAGAGAGAGAGAGAGAGAGAGAGAGAGAGAGGAAAAAGAGAGAGAGAGAGGGGAGAGAGAGAGGAAAAGACCTACGTCCCAGACCCTCTAAAAGAATGTAAGAAAATATAAAGGTAAAAAAATAGATACAAAATCACGCGGTAAAGGAAAGATGTCAGACTTGAAAAAGCAGTGACAACACCAACGTCCGATTTCGTGCGACAATGATCTGGCGCGGCTTTGTGTGGCGGCAAAATATCGTTGGGTCAGTGTTTGGGGAGCCAGGACCTTGTTGAGACTGCCCCCCTTTCCCCTCTTTTCCCTCTCTCTTTCTCTCTCTCTCTCTCTCCTCCCTTCTCTCTTCTCTCCCTCTTCTTCTCTCCCCTTTCTCTCCTTTCCCCCCCTCCCCCCTCCCCTCTTTTTTTTCCTTTTTTTTCTTTTCCCTTTTTTCCCCTTTTTTTTCCCTTTTTCCCCCCCTTCTTTTTTCTCCCCCTTTTTTCTCCCTCCTCCTTCCCCTCCCTCTCCTCTCTCTCTCTCTCTGCCTCCTCTTCTCTTCCTCTTCTCCAACCCCCTCTTCCTCCTTCCTCCTCTCCTCCCTCTCTCCTCTTCCAAAATTCCTCCTCCTCCCCTTTTCCCTCTCCTCTCCTCTCTCTTCCCTCTTTTTCTCTTTCCCTCCTCTTTTCTCTTTTCCCCTTTCTTCTTCTCCTTTCCTTTCGTTTCTTCATTTCTCTTTCTCCTTTTTCCCCTTTTTTTCTTTTTTTCTTTCTTTCGCTTCTTTTTTTTTTCTTCCCTTTTTCTTTCCCCCCTTTTTTTTTCTCTTCATTTCTTTCTCATCTTCCCTTTCCTAGCTCCTCCCTTCCTTCCTTCCTTCCTACCATCACTCTCTCTCCCTATTCCTCTCATCTCTCTCGAACCTTTCCTTCCTTCCTCTCCTTCCCCTTTTCTCCTCTTACTTCTCCCTTACTTTCTTTTTATCTCCTTTCCGCCTCTCATTTCTCTCTCGCGTCCCTGCTCTTCCATCACTCCTCTCCTTCCTCTAGCTGTTCCTTTACCTCCCTTTCGTGCTTCTTGCTTCCTTCTTGCTTGCTTTTTCTGCTTCTTCTTCTCTTCCTGCCTGCTTGCTTGCTTATTGCTTCTTCTTCTTGCTTGCATCTTTTTTCTTACTTGCTTCGTTTTCTTTTTATTTTCTATTTCTTCTTATTTTATTTCTCTCTTTCTCTCTCTTTCTCTCTCTTTCTCTCTCTCTTTTCCAAACGCATGAGCCATTCCTCTATTGATGCTCAGAGAATTCCTGGAACACGTTAGATCTCCCTTTTCATGGACCTCTCTCTCCGCCCTCCCCATACCTTCCTCTCTCCCTCACTCAACCTCCCGCTAGGTGATGCTTCCTCCACTAATCCTCTTCTCCTCTACAATACAACCTAACCTAACCTAACCTAACCTAACCTAATGTACTGTTACACTGTCCCTCACCACCGTTAGCAACTGTCTTTCGTCCTGTTTTTTCCCGATTTTTTTCTATGATTTAAATGAGCAATATAAAGATTGTGATCAGTTTTTATTTTTGGTTTGTGTATGTGTGTGTGTGTGTGTGTGTGTGTGTGTGTGTGTGTGCGTGTGTGTGTGTATTCATCTAGTTGTATTCATCGAGTTGTATTTTACAGGGCCTGAGCTGCACTCGTATGGCCCCGTCTCCATATCAACATTCTTATCATTTATCCTTAGTGTTGGCTGAAGCCATCATCACCCCGGGAGGTGGGTCACAACCCCCGGCTAACACCCGGTACCTATTCACTGCTGGGTGGACAGGGGCTCGAGTTTTAAAGAAACAGCCCATCGGCCATCTGTCTCCGCTCCGCCCGGGGATCGAACCCGGGACTTCTCGGTTGTGAGCCGAGCGTGCTACCTCTACACTACGGATTACCCAAGTGTGTGTGACTGTGTGTATGTGTGTGTGTGTGCGTGTGAGTGTGCGTATGTGTGTCTGTGTGCGTGTGTGTGTCTCTGTGTGTGTGTGTGTGTGTGTGTGTGTGTGTGTGTGTGTGTGTGAAATGTTTATTTAAACGTAATTGTTAGAAAAAAATGTTGTGTATATGTTTTTTTCTCTCATGGGTAGTGTATGCTGGCTCGCGGAGTGCACTTTTTATGTATATATATATTTTTTAGTTGCTGCTAAATGTGTGTAGCGATGGTTTTATATTCATTTTGTACATTTATTTTGCTTCGCTATTATAATTCTTAATCCTGAATTTTTCACGCTTGCTTCTATTCATATATTTATTCATGTATTTATTCAGCACTTTTCTATTTCACAAAGGTCATAGACATAAACACTACTTTGCTGGTATATAACTGGTTTTTGTTTCACCTAGTGGGGTATTTATTTCTCTTTATTATTTACAAACGGTGACTCAACGGTGGCTCTTTGCATGACGGCGAGTATTTACCTGTGTTTGATGTTACATTATTCACACGATAACTTAAGTGCAATATGTGAGATTGGTACTTGCAAAATGAAAAGAGAATAAACGTAACTAGGAATGCTTTGAAATTTACTAAATGGTCACTGGACTGTCATTGAAATGTTTGAAATGGTTTCGTGAAATTGTTATGCTCTGTTGACAATGTTACTGATTAAACCGGAAATTTGAACATATCTTAAGCTTTTCTGAGTCGATGTCACCTACTTCATTAACGTTTCTTTCCTCCTACTTTAAAGCTTCACATATTTCGTGTAGAGGCTGGCCTGGCATGAAGCAATTACTGGTCTTCTAATCGTTATCACTCCGCTGTTGGTGTTGCGACGTGGGTGTTGGGGCGTCGGTGTTGGGGCGTTGGTGTTGGGGCGTTGGTGTTGGGGCGTCGGTGTGGGGTAGGCCATGAGGCGGCTGTGGAGGAGTGTGGTGTGAACCCTGGCGAGGCGGGTCCAGGAGGGCGACAAAGATCGACCTCTTCCTTGCGTGTGACCTTGAGAGGCCACACACACCACACACACACACACACCACACACACACACACACACACACACACACACACACACACACACACATACATTAATAGTCACACACACACCAAATACATACGCACACACGACACACACACACACACACACACACACACACACACACACACACACACACACACACACACACACACACACACACATACACACACACATAGTCACACACGGCCAC
>JACEEZ010006982.1:547500-552500 GCA_016584305.1 Chionoecetes opilio | reverse complement strand
TGTGTATTCATCTAGTTGTATTCATCTAGTTGTATTTTACAGGGCCAGAGCAATGCTCGTGTGGCCCGTCTCCATATCAACATTTTTATCATTCATCCTTAGTGCTTTGTGTTGGCCGAAGCCAGCACCCCGGAGAGCAGGTCACAAACCCCGGCTAACACCCGGGACCAATTCACTGCTGGGTGGACAGGGGCTCGGGTTTTAAGGAAACAACTCATCTGTTTCCGCTCCGCCCGGGGATCGAACCAGGGACTTCTCGGTTGTGAACCGAGCGTGCTTCCCCTACACCACGGAGTACCCTATATAGTGTGTGTGTGTGTGTGTGTGTGTGTGTGTGTGTGTGTGTGTGTGTGTGTGTGTGTGTGTGTTTCAGGTGATTAAGAGAGCCCATACTTTCAGATTCCAGTCATGTTCTGTGCCACACTATACGGAAGGAGGAAGATAAGCTAGATATAAAGAAAATAAGACTGTATTTATGTAATCATTATCATTGTTATTATTAATACTTTGATGGTGTTGTGGCGTGGAGGGTTGGGATACACGGATATCGAACCCCAAGATCAAACACATTTTAACGTCTCGGCTAACCCCCTAGTGACCTAAAGCGGTGGGAAAAGTGTGCACCTGTGTGGCTCTGGCGACGCCCACACCTTGCATTACATTGACGCATTGCTTCAGGTCATGCTTTGTAATGTGGTGGTAAAGCTTTGTAAAATTTGCATCTTATAATGTTAGAATTATAATAATGATGTTATAGTAGTAATGGTAATAATGATAATAGTTAATAGTAATACTGATTATGACTAAAATTTACGATGAAAATATATGTAATGGTAATAGCTGTAATATATAACAATAATAATGGTCTGCCTGTCACCCATGTGTCATAACTTCACGTTGTTTTTGTTTGCCAGCCACAACAAGCCGGCGGTTTATTGATTCTTCGTGACTTTAGAAAATAAATCATCAACAAATGTTTCTTAAGATATATTTGTCCTTCAGCATGTTTGTGTTTTCATAAGGTTATCATCGACCGAGACATCCCGCAGCGGTGGTGAATGCCGGCTGACTGTGATACCGGGGAAGGCTTCTAATATTAAGGATAAATTTAGCTCCCTATGCCATTCAGGAGGTGCGTGTAATGACTCTTTATTCAATACACACCACACACACACACACACACACACACACACACACACACACACACACACACACACACACACACACACACACACACAAAGGCTACTAAATGTGTCAGCGTGAGTCTTGAGGCCGTGGGTGTGACGCGCGCCCGTCTGCCGGCAGCATTGCACTCGCGCCCACCCGCATGTCACGGACTTGTGAAACACTGCCTGCGGGCTACGCGGGTTGGCCCAGCACGACACCGACAACCCTGGCCCGCTGCTGCAACGATTTATTCACCACACGGCGCCGCTGTATTTACGTATATTCCAGTATGCTGTTAGCCTAGAGTTTGGGGACAAGGAAAGTTGGATAAATGCGTATACTGGACTAGTATAGAATGATAATGTACACTTTTCAATATTTTTTCACCGTAGAGTTATGAGAAAGTACGAATCGAAGCGTGTATGTGTGTGTGTGTGTGTGTGTGTCATACACACACACACACACACACACACACACACGGAGGGGAGCTCCGTAGTGTAGCGGTTAGCACACTCGGCTCACAACCGAGAAGTCCCGGGCGGAGCGAAGACAGACGGGCGATCTTCTTAAAACCCGAGCCCCTGTCCACCCAGCAGTGAATGGGTACCGGGTGGGAGCCGGGGGTTTGTGACCCGCCTCCCGGGGTGGTGGCTTCGGCCAACACTAAGCACTAAGGATGAATGATAAGAAATGTTGATATGGAGACGGGGCCATACGAGCAGGCCCTGTAAAATACAACTAGATGAATACAACTAGATGAATACACACACACACACACACACACACACACACACACACACACACACACACACACACACACACACACACACACACACACACAGTATCCCCGAAGCTGCTAAATGAATCGACGTAGAACCCAAACCAATGTTATTATAGTAAGGAAACTTGTGATTGGAGCAAGGGGCAATAACAACATTAACAATGATGATCACTTTATACGAATCATGACCTCACCAAACTAACACATCAAATAACAATAACAATAACAACAACAACCCAAAACTGTCTTCCTCCTCACCAGATATACGTAATATGCCTTCGGGTGAAAATAAAATTATTATTATTATTATTATAATAATTATTAAAAACAGATTTCTACGTATAGTATATCGTACACACTTCCTCCTAGACTTCCTTCCTACCTGCCTATCACAGCTGTTATTGCATGAATCACGAATGTATATATCGTTAGTCATTTTTTTTCTCATTTATGGCAGCAAGTCAGTGGGTGGAGGCGGAACTATGATATATGATTATGGAATGTTGTGTTGGGTTACGTTACGCCTTGATCGATTTCCTTCCTCCCTCCCTCGCCGTCGCCGTCTCCGTGTTTACCCTCAACGCCGCGTCCTGTCATAATTCTTGCTCGCCACCGCCTTGCTCTGTCCTGTTCCGTTGATATTTACGTACTTGACTTCTCGTGTGTGTGGGGGGGGGTGTTTGTGCGTGTGTGTGTGTGTGTGTGTGTGGTGTGTGTGTGTGTGTGTGTGTGTGTGTGTGTGCGTGCGTGTATGTGTATGTGTGTGTGTGTGTGATTGTGTGTGGTAATGGACAGAATAATCTTATGTTCGTGTTTCTCTCCTCTCTCTCTCTCTCTCTCTCTCTCTCTCTCTCTCTCTCCTCTCTCTCTCTCTCTCTCTCTCTCCTCTCTCTCTCTCTCTCTGTCTGTCTTCCACTACATATCTTGACCTGAGCGACTAAAAAAATGAGTTGCTGATCAAAGGAGAGGTTACACAGTTTTCCTTGTTGTTCAGTTAACACACACACACACACACACACACACACACACACACACACACACACACACACACACACACACACACACACACACAACACACACACACACAATAACACACACCACACCACACACACACACACACACACACACAACACACACACACACACACACACACACACACACACACACACACACACACACACACACACACACACACACACACACACACACATACACACACACACGGACACACACTCACGCAGACACCTCTTGGCTTGTTCTATCTTATCTTATTATCTTTATCACTACCTCTTCCTCCTCTATCGAACCCCTCTTCCTCCTCTTGAAATCAGCCACACTGCATTCTTTCTATTCTATCTTCCTCCCCACCTATCTTGGTGTGTGCGTGTGTGCGTGTGTGTGCGTGCGTGTGTGTGCGTGTGTGTGTGGTAATTTTCCCTATTCTCTACAACACCTATAATTTTTGTTTTTCCTACACCTATAATTACCAGCACTGTAATACGTATACTGACTTACATTCATCCACTTGCTTCAATTATACACACTTACTACACTGACTTACAATGTAGTACTTAGTTTGCCCTCACATTCGTCTATATTAACTCATTTATAAGGTATTCCCTCGTCTTCATTTACCACCTCTCTATATATAGTGCTGCACGCCAACACTATACACAGCTAGGAAATCACACTTCTTTGGAAAAAAATAAAATTACACCCATTTTTACCTCTACACTTCTACCTAATTACACACCTGCGACTCTCCCTTCTTACTCACAAACCTTACTTAATCGATATAATGACAATCTCGTTTACAAGAAAAATATCATAATGTAATATCTCAGGCAAATTGACTCTTTCTCTTATTTTTCCTCCCTGCTAGATGAAAGCCTTATATATTCATACCGTCTCTAATTTTTTTCAACGGTTCTTTTTCTTCTTCCTTCGAGTATGTAAAAGTAAGATTATGCATACAAAAACGCACAAGTTGGTGAGGTGACTTGTGACAGCTGTTGCAGGGATAGTGTTTGGCGTCTTAATATTAAAAGGGGAGAGGATGGAAGAGCCTTTATAAGAAGATATGTTTTGTGTTGGACTTTAAAGGAAGGAAGGGACGGAGAGGGGAGTGCAGTGAAGGCTGGTGAAGAAGGGAGGAAAGGGAAGGACGAAGAGAGGGGGTATAAAGGAAATCCGTGGAACACTTTGGGTCGCTGTAATTTTCACGAAAGAGGGAATGAGGAAGAGAAAGGGTGGGAGGTAATTTCTCTGCATCGTTATGTCTAGTATTTCTCCAACCTTCCCTCGCCTCTCCTCCCTCCTCCTCCTCCTCCTCCTCCTCCTCCTCTTTTTAAACCTCCCGAAAACCACCCTTGGGAGCTGGCACTGTCGGCGCCTCTACACGAATTCCACCTGACTCATTCCTGATAATTAGTTGCCTCATCGACCTTCATGATATAGCGTCTTTTTTTTAACCGCAGTATTTTAATCCACAATCAGTTGGTTCCGTCAGCAAGGCCCATGACTCATGGTGACCTGACTTGTGGCCGGTGGAGGCAGTGAGTTGTTCAATGTGTCAGCAGGTTGTCGTCAGCAGTAGTTGGTCGAGGGACGCGGTGGACGATTCCCTTTGTTAGGAGTAATGTTCATCACTTCTGAATAATGCACGACGACCACTTCGCTCCCCTGGATAACAAGGACTCGGAAAGATAAATGGAAACGTAATCTGGGACTACCACGAAGCAGTGAGTCACTCGCGACGGCCACATCACAACGCCGCACATCCGTCACCCGTTTTGTAATAATAATAATAATAATAATAATAATAATATAATAATAATAATAATAATAATAATTTAATTTTCACCCGAAGGCATACAGGAGAAAAACAACAATAACAATATAGCATACAGACATGAGGGAATGAACTTAAGTACTAAAGCAAATAATAGATAATATATACATATGGGCAATATAGACACTGCTGTACATAGAAAGTATACGTACTATACTGTATGTACACCTGCGCTACCCCCACATTCTGTTTTGTGTACGT
>JACEEZ010006982.1:515000-542500 GCA_016584305.1 Chionoecetes opilio | reverse complement strand
AGAGAGAGAGAGAGAGGGGAGGAGAGAGAGAGAGAGAGAGAGAGAGAGAGAGAGAGAGAGAGAGAGAGAGAGAGAGATTCACAATGTCCAACTAGCACATATCGCGTCACTGTTTATTAAATTTCAAAATCAAGGAACATAATGAACGCGACAACTCTCTCTCTCTCTCTCTCTCTCTCTCTCTCTCTCTCTCTCCTCTCTCTCTCTCTCTCTCTCTCTCTCTCTCTCTCTCTCCTCTCTCTCTCTTCTCTCTCTCTTTCTCTCTCTCTCTCTCTCTCTCTCTCTCCTCTCTCTCTCTCTCTCTCTCTCTCTCTCTCTCTCTCTCTCTCTCTCTCTCTCTCTCTCACTCTCACTCTCTCCTTAATCTCACTCTCCTCAGCCCCCCTGGAAAAGAGAATCTGGCGGAAATATACTCGTAAGCACAGGATGTCAGACAAATAATGGAACAAAGGAGGCAGAAATAAGGCAACAATGAGATTTGCTTGAGGAGACGACAGAGAAAAGACGGAGGAAGAAGAAATGAGAGAGAAGGAAAGGGAGAGGGAGGGATGGACACATATGCTTGGTGGAGGTGGAAAAAGTATGAGTAGGTGGCGAATTAGGAAAGAGAAGGAGAAAGAAATGAAGAAGAAAAAGAAAAGGAAAAAATGTGAAGGTGGCCAAAAAACATTCTAGGGACGCCGCGAGAAGTGTTCCCTGGGGCCTCAGTCTCCTCCAGAAGCCTCAGGGGAAGGGACAGGGAAGGTAGGGGAGTTACGGGCCAAGAAGGAAGGGAAGGGAAGGGAAGGTAGGAGGAGGAGGAGGAAGGGAAAGGTAAGGAGGGATTATCAAAGGAGAATAAAGAAGGAATAGGATAAAAGAAGGGAGTTTTACGAGACGTAAGGAGGAAAGAGGAGGGTTGTGGAAGAAAGCGTAATAATGGAGGAGGAGGAGGAGGAGGAGGAGGAGGAGGAGGAGGAGGAGGAGGAGGAGGAGGAGGAGGAGGAGGAGGAAGAAGAATACATGGGAATACATAGGAAGAACAGAACCAGGAGATCCGTCAGTCTATAACGAGAGTATCTGCTGAACTACATGCTACTACTATTAAACAATATGTATGAGAATAGGATAGCACAGGACAAGGCTCCTCCCCTCCTACCTCTCCCTCCGGCGACAAGCCAGAAGGAAATTGGAAAAGAACACAAGGTAAAAAGGATAGGTACATGGAAATGGCATAGCAAAGAATGAAGGGAATGTAGCATATTAACGGAAGCTGCTTCTATCACTAATTAATTCATTCGAACTACTGTAATTAATCCGAGGGATTTTAGTAAGATTACTCGTGGGGTAATATCAAAACCCATTTACTTTGAAGTACGCATTAATTCTGTTTTTGAATGTGTTTATTGTGGTCGCTTCGACAACATTAGCTGGTAACTTGTTCCATCGATTGACTACTCTGACATTGAAATAATGCCTCAGAAGATCTGTATTTAAACGCTGTCCATTTAGTAATAAACAATTGTCTCTTATTGTCCCTTGATAAAAGAGCTCAAAAATATTTTCGTGGTTGTTGATATCATATCCTTAACCCGGGAGCTGCGGGGAGACTCTTAAGAGCTCCCCCGGCGGACTGCGGGAAGACTCTTAAGAGCTCCCCCGGCGGACTGCGGGAAGACTCTTAAGAGCTCCCCCGGCGGACTGCGGGAAGACTCTTAAGAGCAGAGCTTTTGAACGCGTACCAAAACCGCGCGTTTATAGGCAGGCGGCTAAAAATTGGTGTGGGTCTAGTACTACATGTCAACTCTCGACACCACCACCGACTACATGTTTCTGTGGTACTTCACATGTGTCTAAAATGCAATGTCTGCTTGCCTAAAAATGCAATTCTGAAGTCCATTTATACGTACGACATACGCATGTCTCACTTTCTCTCTCTCTCCATTCCTGACTCATGTTATTGTAGACCTGTTGGTGGCAACGAACACCAGACACCTCCTAGACATAAGGTTCAAAATCCCAAGACATCCATACGCCTGGGGCGCCTCCACAGTTATCACACAGCTGCATATGTTTACTGCCTTCACTCTCTCCACGACTCACTCCTTGCCTCCCTCTAACGCGGTAACCCAGCCCCTCCTCCCTCTCGTTCTATCCCCTGGGCGCGTGAAAATTCGGCAGGGAAATCTCGCCGCTCGATGACAATCTAGCCGCGCGGTGCCATTCGCTCCACATTTTTCAACTACGGACCGTTCCCCCACCCCCCCAGACATTTTTTGGGGGTCAAATATATATGGGCCGATGCACGCAAGCATTCCCTACACGCTGATGTACTTTTTATCGAAATTGGCAATGGGTCCCAAAATCATCATTCATGCGCACAGTATGACCCTGTAGAAAACACCCTGTGCGCACGTCTTAGGTTAAAGAATCTTTAAGGTTTCTATCAAGTCCCTACAGATTCTACTACTCTAAAGGAAAATATACTTAGTTTTCGCAATGTCTCTTCATAAGGCAAATTTCGCAGAGATGGAATCAATTTGGTCGCTCTTCTTTGAAATGATTATAATTTGGCTTCATCAATTACGAATCAAGGCGACCAAAATTGAACTGCATATTATAAGACGGCCCAAGCAAAGACGTATATATATATATAAACGTGTCATTAATTTTGGAGTTTTATGTTCAAAATTGCGTGCAATAAAACCCAAAATTAGATAAACCTTTTTACCAGCAGCTGTGCAATGCCCACTTCTCTTGATCATCACTAATGGTGACACCTAAATCCTTTTCCTGCTTAATCTTATTTAACGACTTATTCTGCATTTGATAGTTATGTGAAGTTATCGCTACCTATATGCATTACTTAACATTTATCGTAATTGAATTTTAATAGCCATTTATCGCTCCATTCCGATAGTTTATGTAGATCACATATTTGTTGATCACTTTTTTATTTTATACCCTCGTCTCTTGTTACTGATGGTTTGTTTAATCTCATTTGTCATCCAGCAGGTTCTACTTTTGTTATTCAAGCGTTTTTTCACCATGGGAACATACTTTTCTACATCAGAATGGAGTTTTTGAATAAATTACACATGGTTTCTATGTTATTGTCATTTAATTAATAGGTTATTCCAATCTACTAATTGTAAAATCCTACTGATCTTCGTGACATCCACTTTATTATAATGAGGGACTAATGATTGATTTTCTATAATGTCTATATTGCAATTAATGCCACATCTGATAATTCTGTGATCGCTATTCGCCAAATATAGATCAATATCGAAATAATCAATGAGATCGGTGTCGATAGTGAATTCTAAATCTAATAGAAGAGGAAGAATACAAATGAATACAAAGGAAGAACACACAGCAACAGCCCTACTAGGCCAAACAGGACTGCCTGGGTGACTACATTTTACGACTATAGTTTGTGTAAGTTAGAAACTAAAGTTACTGCACGGTAGAGGAGAAGGAGAAGGAGGATGAATATGATTACAAGTAACAAAAACGAAATGGGAAATATAATGTTGAAAAGAGAAGCAGTGGATAAAAGAGGAAAGAAATTAGTGTGTGTGTGTGTGTGTGTGTGTGTGTGTGTGTGTGTGTGTGTGTGTGTGTGTGTGTGTGTGTGTGTGTGTGTGTGTATACAGGAGTACAAAACGAATAAAAAAAGACAAAGGACAAAATAAATATGAGATAATGGAAGAAAGAAATGACACTTTTAAAAGGAAAAGTTTCTCGACTAAGTAAGTATTTCCCTGCAACAACAACAACAAAATTAAATAAAATTATAAATGAAGAATACATTACATTTGCATATGCAGTATATAGGAAAAAAAGAAAAATCACAAAATATAAGGTATAAAAGAAACAAGTAAACAGGCAAACACGCATAGCCTTCCGCCCCTAACAGAAATATACGTACAAAGAAGATAATAAAGCACACTAGAATAACGAATATCTCCTCGCTGAGACAAACGCAATTCTAAAACGACAAAAACGAATTAAAAATATGAAAGAAAACAAACGGAACAGGACGTTAAATATATCGTTAAAGTGTGAAAGTGAACATAAATGTGTTTTTGTAACGAGGAGGAAGAGAGGGAGGAGGAGGGGGGGGGGGGAGGGAGGAGGAGGAGGAGGAGGAGGAGGAGGGAGGAGGAGGGGGAGGAGGAGGAGGAGGAGGAGGAGGAGGAGGAGAAGCAGGAGGAGGAGGAGGCAGAGGAAGGAGAAGGGGGGAGGGGGAGGAGAAAGAGGAGACGTGTGCACATGGGGATACACATGAATATTTTAATAGTGGAATGGTGTGACGAAGATGCTTCCATTATTATCAGTAGGACTGTGTGTGTGTGTGTGCGTGTGTATGTGTGTGTGTGTGTGTGTGTGTGTGTGTGTGTGTGTGTGTGTGTGTGTGTGTGTGTCAATAAGTGCTGGCATACATTTGTAGCCCACACATCCCTAACCCTTCAGTCCAACATTTCCCTACCCTCTTCCTTCTCCCCCATTTCCCCTTCCTCCCCTCTCCTTATCATTTTGTTGTTGCAGTATTTACTTTTTCCCCTCCTCCTCATGCCCCCCTATTTGCTCTTCCTCCCCTCATCCAACTCTCTCTCCAGTCACCTCCTTCATTCCCCCTCCTCCTCACCGCCCCCTTTCTCCCCTGTACTAAAAACCCCCATTCCTTCCTTCTTCTTATATATTGTTCCTTCTTTCCTTCTCCTCCTCCTCCTTCCTTTTACCTTTAATCCTCCCTCTTCCTTCGAGTCCTCATCCTCCTCCTTCTCCTCCTCCTTACACACATTCATCCTAAAATACATTATTCAGCTTTTAATTTTGCAGAACATTGCTTCTGATTTGAATGCATTGCGTCCATTTTATGCAGTTATCTTGGTACTACCGGCCTGCGCTGCTGTGTGTGTGTGTGTGTGTGTGTGTGTGTGTGTGTGTGTGTGTATGTGTATGTGTGTGTGTGTGTGTGTGTGTGTGTATGTGTATGTGTATGTGTGTGTGGTGTGTGTGTGTGTGTGTGTGTGTATGTGTGTGTGTGTGTGTGGCGGACAGGCGACACCAACGAGTAAGTGGGAAGATAATGTAAGAGGGTGTCTGGAGGGTAACAACAACAAATCTGTGGATGAGTTAGGGTGGGCCGAGGCTGGCTAACAGATGTGTGAGTAAAGAGAGATCGGTGGCGGGGTCCATTTGTGGGTCGAGGAGGGTGAGATATTGAAGGGTGAATGGGTGTAGCGAGAGAGAGAGAGAGAGAGAGAGAGAGAGAGAGAGAGAGAGAGAGAGAGAGAGAGAGAGAGAGAGAGAGAGAGAGAGAGAGAGAGAGAGAGAGAGAGAGAGAATACCGTCTGACGCACACACACACACCGGCTGTAGGAAATTAGGTCCAAGTTGGAAATCATTAAGGAACTTGTACTCGTAATGTAGATCAAATAGCATTAAAGTTGACTTCTTGTCCAGCCACGTGTATGACTGCGGCCTCAACACATTTTAGTCGCTCTTTATTGTTATACGCGATACACTTATAAGATATACAATAATAGTTACGTTATATTCACTGTAGGTTAGAAAATACGAGTGCATCATTCTCTCTCTCTCTCTTTTTTTTTTCTCTCTCACGAGTTGTTTCTGTGTATAGCCAGTCCCTTTGCAATGCACTCTGGTGTGTAATCCAGATTCTCAATAAATAACACAATGAAATTAACTTTACCTTGGCTAAAAATAAAAGAATAAACGATTTTCAGTCAATACTCAATATCTCTGGCCGTAACCAGCGATCCACCCGCTGCCCACCCACCCATCAACCCACCCACCACCCAACCCTTCCACACACACACACTGCCCACCAACCCAACCACCGACCCACCCACACACTGCCCACCAACCCACCCACCCACCACCCAACCCTTCCACACCCACACACTGCCCACCCACCAACCCACCCACCACCCAACCCTTCCTCACACCCACACACCCACACCCATCCACTGCCCACCAACCCACCCACCGACCCACCCACACACTGCCCACCAACCCACCCACCCACCACCCAACCCTTCCACACACACCCACTGCCCACCAACCCACCCACTCACCCACACACCCACACCCACACCCACCCACACCCACCCACTGCCCATCCACCCACCCACCACCCAACCCTTCCACACACACCCACTGCCCACCAACCCACCCACTCACCCACACACACACAACCCACACCCACACCCACACGGGTTCTCATTCCCCAAAACGTCGAGTAAAATAATGAGATAAGAGCGAGAGAGATAGATTGCGAGAAAGAAAAAAGAAGCGGAATTGGCTGGACCGTTCAACTCTCCCTCCACAGTCTGCACGAGCGGTGACACTTTACGGTTAGGGACACAATAGGGCGAGTGTGGTGTCATGTGCGGTGAGGGACGTGCGCGGACACTATGGAGGGGAAGGAGGGGGTTGGGGTAGGTGTTGGGGTAGGTGGGGATGCTGGAAGGGAAGGAGGGGGTTGTGTGGGGGTTGGGGGACGTCGCTCCAGTGGTCAGGTGAGTTGTTGTGGTCTGTGTTTGACAAGAGTTATTTTCCTGCCAGGTGAACAGAGCCCAGCCGGCGAGGGAACGCAGCCAGGTGTGTGAGGGTTGCGTCCCCACCTGAGTACCGCGTCCCCCTCAGTGCCCAGGTGCCATTGCCTTACGCTTGTTTCTAATATTTACGTTTTAATTAGGAAGTAGTGTGTTAGGCTCTACTACTACTACTACTACTGCTGCTGCTGCTGCTGCTGCTGCTACTACTACTACTACTACTACTACTACTACTACTACTACTACTACTACTACTACTACTACTACTACTACTACTACTACTACTATTGGAGTAATTAGAGGCTTTGTTCCCGTATAAGTCTGATTGGCCGTGTTCGGATGAAGTGTCAAGTGTGGATGGATTTGGATGGGAGTATTAATGCGGCTCATATTCACTTGAACATCTGTTTTTCTCTCTCTCTCTCTCTCTCTCTCTCTCTCTCTCTCTCTCTCTCTCTCTCTCTCTCTCTCTCTCTCTCTCTCTCTCTCTCTCTCTCTCTCTCCTCTTCTTCCTTCCCCTTATTCCTTCAAAGAGCTAAACTTCTTGAGTAGAAAAAAAAGGAGAGAATCGAATCGAATAGAATAGAAGATAAGAGGAGTGGAGATAAGAGAATAAAACAGTTTAATTATACCTTACAATCTCAGACGTTACCTATTACCACCATCAATAACTCCTCTTCATACTCTTCTCTTTCAAATCTCTCCAACCCTCTTCCCCCTCCTTCTATATTCTTCTCATTTACTCCTCTCCCTCTCCTCTCTCCCTCACACCCACCTATCCTTCCCTACCCTCCTCCTCATCTCCATCTCACCTCTGCCCTCCTCACTCACCCCATTCTGTTCCCGACACGTGCTTTACCTCTCCCCTTTTCCTCTTTTCCTCCACCCCTACAGCTCCCCTTACCCTCACTTCATCTCCCCTCGGCAAGGTCTCTATCCCTCCCCTCCTTCCCTTCCTCTCTCCCTCCCTCTTTGGATCAGGAACATGTGGTGACAATAATCCTCATCTCTGTTCTCAGCTGTGGTCTTTGCCCCATGAAGGGACGCCACAATAACAGGGATTTTGTTGTTGAGAGAGAGAGAGAGAGAGAGAGAGAGAGAGAGAGAGAGAGAGAGAGAGAGAGAGAGAGAGAGAGAGAGAGAGAGAGAGAGAGAGAGAGATTATTTTTTTCCTTATTTTCGTTTCATATATTCCCCCCTCTCACTCTCTCTCTATCTATCTATCTATCTCCTACTCTCTCTAGCTCGCTCGCTCACGTTTAGTATCGACGACAACGCTTCAATTAACGAACAGATCCGCGGCAATTAGAGTCGTGACGTCAAGAGCCGTCTAATTGGTGTAAATTCACAGATTGAAATGACTATCTCTGCCCGTGACAGTTACTCAATGCTCTTGATCTAATAAGTGAAAGACGGTCCATCTCACCTCTGTGTCTATCTTCGTCAGTATGTTATTATTTTTTCTCTCTCGCTCTCTCTCCTCTCTCTCTCTCTCTCTCTCTCTCTCTCTTCTCTCTCTCTCTCTCTCTCTCTCTCTCTCTCTCTCTCTCTCTCTCTCTCTCTCTCTCTCTCTCTCTCTCTCTCTCTCTCTCTCTCTCTCTCTCTCTCTCTCTCTCTCTCTCTCTCTCTCTCTCTCTCTCTCTCTCTCTCTCTCTCTTACGTAGGAGAGTAACAATCAGCATTCTAATCCAAGGGACAAAACTAGTTACATCCGACACAGTTGGCGAGTTTCCGTCGACAGCTCACGGGGCACTAGGAAGGAAGGAAGGAAGGGTGGGTGGCGGCTGGCCAGGTGGGAGGGAGGGAGGGAGGGTAGAAGGAGGGGGGGGGGAAGCAGCGGGCGCGATGGAGGGGCGGCAGGCTGGCAGGGAGTGGAGGCAGGGGAGGCCGGGTAACAGCGGGCCGTTTCGTACGTAGTATCTCAGCCGTCAGGGACAGGTGAACGCTGCCGTGTTTCCTGGTGTACGATGCCGCCTGAGTCGCGTCTCTAATCGAATATGCATGGGCTTCACTTCAATAGCTTTTCAGGTGTGCGAGTTGCGATCGTGTGCTTATATTTAGAGGATAAGCCGAAGGTGCAATGGAGAGATTGGTTATGTCCTTGAGGGTAGGGGGACTGATTGTTGTCTTTGCCATCTGGCGTGTCGTGCAGCACGTGGCAGCTGAATCACCACGTGGGGGGACAGGCGGTTGTCGTGGAGTGTGGCGGCCTGTGTAGGGGACGAGGGAGAAGGGAGAATGCGGCAGACACTTCATTAAGGCCTCACTGTTATTCCAGGTCGAGGTGGGTTGCGGCGGGAGGTCCTCAGCCCCGCACCCTCGCCCCATAACACTACTGAGTGGCGTCGGTATTTGGCTCACTTAATAGATAGTCTCCGTAACCTGTCCCTGTGTCCCTTGTCTTGCCTGTCCGGGGCTGCAGGCGGGGACGCGGGTGGTGGGGTGTCAGCGGCTGTCGACGAGCTCCCTTTAATTGAAAAAGTGTAGCGGCCCATCAAAGCCTCGTCGCATGGAGTGCACGACACATTTCACCTCGATGGTGGTGGTCGGGAAAACTGGTGAAAACTATCTTGCTACTTTGCTGATTCAACTACTACTGCTGCTACTACTTCTTCCATAACTGCTACTTAAGAACATACTAACATAACATAATAAGGACGCTACAAGAGGCCGTGAGACCTACACTTTCCTGTATTTCTACTACTACTACTGCTATTACTACTGCTACTACTACTACTTTCTGTCATTATCACCACAACTACCACCACCACTACTACCAGTACTACTACTCTACTACTACTATGCTACTACTACTACTACTACTACTACTACTATTACTACTACTACTGCTACTGCTACTACTACTACTACTACTCTACTATTACTAATACTACTACTTCTACTACTATTGCAGTTACTACTACTACTACTACTACTACTACTACTACTACTACTACTACTACTACTACTACTACTACTTTACTAGGTACTACTACTTAGGGTGGTAAATGATTGGAATGGACTCGGTAGACAGGTAGTTAGTGCAGAGTCATTTGAGAGGTTTAAAAGGAGGCTAGATAAATTCATGGATGGGGATGAAAGGTGGATGTAGGTAGTGTTAAGTAACAGGAACTACCACGTGTAGGTCTCGGGGTCTCTTATAGCCTCCTTATTTTCTTATGTTTTTATGTTTTTATGTACTACTACTACTACTACTACAACAATTACTACCACTATCACCACGACTATAACTACTATGACCTCTACTACTACTACTGCTGCTGCTTTATGTTTTTTGCCACCACCACTTCAGTGACAAACAATACAAAAAAGTATCAGTAATAAGGTCAATGAGAGTATGATAAGGCGTATAGACGTGAATGCACTACCGGGTGGCATATTCCCGTTCTCTATGCGAGAATGTGGTTTCCGAGTGAAGACGCTTGGCTGTAGCTCCGATACTAACCATAGGATTTTCTCGAAAATTCTCTCATTGTGATACCCACTTAAAGTTACTGAAGTATTTAACCAGTTAGACGCCTTAATTGGCGAAGGACGAGCGAGCCCGTAGAAACCCGCCGCACGTGCGCACTCTCGATAGCAAGGAAATTTGTCTGCTGTCATCTAAATTGCATTTGCCTTTGCCTTTTTACGCTGAAACTGTAGGGATTGAATGGGGCTATCAGATAGCGAAGACCGCTTATCAATCGGAAGCGGGATTCCAAAGATATAAGCTCTGAAAAGTGTGATGGTCGGTCGGGTCGGGTCGGCCGCTTATCCCGGAAAAATCCCGTATTAGTGAGGACTCACGAGCGCTTCGCGCTCGCTCGTAACAATATAACCTAACCTACCCTGAACGTAACCTAACGTAACCTAACCTGACGTGTTCAAGAGTAAACGCCACATACTCTTCCAGAAAACGGTCATATGCTGCGGGTGTTGTGAGTGGGCAAGCAAAGGCATCAGAATACACATCTTTCCCTCCGCAGAGTAAATGTTCTGTGGGTGGCGGCAAGAAAGGCGGGGGGAAGTGTGGCAGTAACTTGACCGCCGCGCTGGGTCTCAATTTGGTCAATAATGGTGGTGACAGGCATGGTCAGTGAATAACGTGATATTGTGAAGGTGTTGGGGGAGTGGAAGGAGGCGACGACCGACATCACTACCATCCACAACCATCCACAACCATCCACAACCTTCCACCTCCACTCCTTTGTCGTCCACTACCGTCATAAGGGGGGGGGGGTGAAGGTGACTACGCCTGACGACCAATTACTGAAGGAGCAGCTTGCCTTGTACGTACATCTAAACAGGAATGGCAGAACTGTGTTGACTGTTGTGGCCAAGTGTAAATTGCCCTGCAGGTGGTGTCAACAGTGTGTGTGTGTGTGTGTGTATATGTGTGTATGTGTATGTGTGTGTGTGTGTGTGTATTCATCTAGTTGTATTCATCTAGTTGTATTCATCTAGTTGTATTCTACAGGGCCAGAGCAACGCTCGTATGGCCCCGTCTCCATATCAACATTTATTTTTCTCATTCATCTTTTTAGTGTTGGCCGAAGTCACCACCCCGGGAGGCGGGTCACAAACCCCCGGCTAACACCCGGTACCCATTCACTGCTGGGTGGACAGGGGCTCGGGTTTTAAGGAAACAACCCATTTGTTCCCGCTCCGCCCGGGGATCGAACCCGGGACTTCTTGGTTGTGAACCAAGCGTGCTACCCCTACACTACGGAGTACCCTATCAGTGTATATAAATTTTAACATTGACACATAATCTTATAACGATACATACTGTAAGTACTAAGTGTGTGTGTGTGTGTGTGTGTGTGTGTGTGTGTGTGTGTGTGTGTGTGTGTGTGTGTGTGATGTATAATTATAGAGCAGCCAAGTGTCCACATACCCTTATTGAACACAGTCACGCTACTCGATTTCTCTGCACCGTCCCAATACAGCACTGGCATATAATAACTGGCATTGTTTATGTTATGTTTCTCTTAACGTATATGAACTGTTATGAGGAGAAAATACACGTAATGTATAGGTACGCAAAGGGTCTCGCACAAAGATGCCTGTCTCGTCCGTGGTACTGTACGAGCAGCGGGAAGGCAGCCTCTGATTCATCCATGATACACATCTGAATAAAAAGTAAAGCGAAAATGTCACTCGGGGAGCAGGAATGTCTGAGGGAATTATTCACTGCGGACTGTGTGATGCTGGGGCGAGGTGGAGACGCAGGACTCATGTTTAGAAGATTGTTTTAGTTCATCTATGGAGGAGGTTTGTGGTTTGTGGCGATGGTTTTCACATGAAGACACTCATAAGAACATAAGAAAATAAGGAAGCTACAAGAGGCCGAGAGACCTACACGAGGTAGTTCCTGTTACTTAACACTACCTACATCCACCTTTCATCCCCATCCATGAATTTATCTAGCCTCCTTTTAAACCTCTCAAATGACTCTGCACTAACTACCTGTCTACCGAGTCCATTCCAATCATTTACCACCCTATTTGTGAACCAGTTTTTCCCTATTTCTTTTTTAAATCTACGCTTTTCTTTTTTAAATCTACGCTGAACTCCATGTCACCCAGGGGAACAATATTCGTCCTCTTAACGTTGTGGTATCTGCGGCAGCAAAATAGGTGAACGAAGTGTTTGAAATGGTTGTTAGAAAAGTGTTGGACAACGAAAAGTTTACATCATAAAACACTGATCGAGTAAGCAGACATTCATCGTGGCGCTGCACCATTCCACACATTCCATCGCTGAATTCCATGAGCGTGTGTGTCATAATGAAAACCTGAAAATGGCACGCAGCAAATATAAAAATTCCACCAAGATGAAAATCTAGCTTTTTTTTTGCAAAATACTATCTTTACACAGCACAACACACACACACACACACACACACACACACACACACACACACACACACACACACACACACACACACACACACACACACACACACACACACCAAACTCAACAGCCATTGCCCTATCTAGTTTACACGATCTCATTATGATTCAGAGATATATACTTAGCTATTTTTATTTGTCTCATTGGCATTGTCTCGTATATATAATTATTTGTTTAAGAATAGTGAATGTGTCAAAGGGGATAATAGTTGATTAAGGCAGTTGGTAGCCGCTGCTTTCTACTCTTGTTAAAAGAACACCTCACAGGATACTTCTGTTGAGTAAGACCATTAGCGCCACAATGACTTTCTTTTAGCAGAGTTAAACGTGGCCTTCATTAGCAGCAAAGCCAAAATAAATCATGTTCACTCACATACTTAAGTGCACAGAAAATTGCCACCACGGAGAGGTCTTGCGTCCCACATCTGAAACCAGGCGGCATGTCTCTCTATTTTTAGAACCGATTCCTATAAAATATATAGTGGCATCCGTGGTATCCACTGTCACTAATCCCAGTGTTCGGAACATGAAGGTGGTAGGACGTCCAAGAACATGGATTCCCGCCACGATCCACGAGTCTCTTCAGTGTGACCGAGGCAAGGCGTTCAGGCAAAGAGCCGCTCAAAGACCCTTGCCTCCAGCGGTATAAGACCAAACTATACACTTCAAGGGCCAGGAGTGTGCCGGGTGGGGACGTTCAAAGGGTAGCGGCAGTGTACTTCGCCTCAGGTGTTGCCCTTTGCGTGCTTCTCACCTGGCCAAGCACATCGCAGGCGGGGCGGAGGGAGAGCGGGGGAGTGCGGTGGGGCGTTCTGGCGACAAAAATAGACTCTCCGATGAACTTTTATTAAGGTGCCGAGAATCTTATGCTCTTCGCAGCGTCCATTCTGCGCGGCAAAGGTCACCTCCACACACAGGCGACCTTTTCCGCATCTTTTTTTAAGATTCGCTGCTGCCACCACCACCGCCACCACCACCACAAACACCACCACCACCACCACCACCACTGCCACAATATTAATCACCCAGTCACTCTGATCACAAGTGCAATGATTATCACCACCGTCACAGCTACTGTCACCATCATCACCACAAAAGAACACTACCACCACCACCAACACCACCACCTACAAAAGAACTACGATTTCCCTTCACCACCTCAATGACACCACTACTAGGTTCCCCATTCCAATTTTTATTTCTCTCTCTCTCTCTCTCTCTCTCTCTCTCTCTCTCTCTCTCTCTCTCTCTCTCTCTCTCTCTCTCTCTCTCTCTCTCTCTCTCTCTCTCTCTCTCTCTCTCTCTCTCTCTCTCTCTCTCACACACACACACACACACACACACACACACACACACACACACACACACACACCACACACACACACACACACACACACACACACACACACACACACACACACACACACACACACACACACACATCATAAGTGCACATAAAGTAACTGTTGTGTAACCATCTATTAACGTGGGAAACTGTGGCTCGTATAGACAGAGGCGTTTGAGTGAAGGGCCGCGATGGAAGCCTGTGATGGAGGGAGCTGCAAGTTTGGAAGGCTTTGTACAGGAGGGAGGGATGGAACGAGGAGTAATCACATAGTTACCTTCAATATGGTACTTCTAAAGAGAGAGAGAGAGAGAGAGAGAGAGAGAGAGAGAGAGAGAGAGAGAGAGAGAGAGAGAGAGAGAGAGAGAGAGAGAGAGAGAGAGAGTAAAATAAGGAAGCGTGGAGTACGAGTATGTGTGGAAGAGAAAGAAAGGAAAAGTTGAGAATATAGTCATTCCAATTTATTTAGAAGGCAAACCTTGTACACTGTCACATCTGGGGCTCCTTTCATTCACCTGCTTCCTCTCCACTTGAAAGCTTTCACTTGTCTCGACACAATTAACAATTACGGCTAAATAAAGGGAAAAAAAGAGTAAATTATAAACAGGAAAATGAAGCAAAATCAATTAGTATATTAGTGTTTTCAATGTCTAACTTAACGTCCCTTGAAGCAGCATAATCACTGGTATGTATAATTAACCCCTTAACGCCCAAATCTTTCCTTTGCTATATAAAATCGTCCGTTGGTAGCCATAAAATTACGAATAGTAACTCAATCTATCAAATTAGTTAGTGGACAAGGATACTAAACAGGTCATATCTATAAAATATTGCTTATATTCGGTAAAATCGTCTAATGGTACCCAAATTACAATGGAAATTACGTTCTGGGCCTCAAGGGGTTAAGGCAAGGCGGTGTGTTTGTAAATTTATCATAGCTACCTACAGGAACCTTGATGTCATCCAAACCATCACATTGCTCTCTTTGCTTCGGGTTCCTGGACTGTGGAATCATAACTAATGCAAACTCAAGCCAGCTATGGAGTTAAATATATATTTTTCATTATATTCGGTTTAAATTAACAGGTTACTCTTCCGTTAAATGAAAAGAAAAGAAAAATAGTACAAAAGTTCACAGTCGTTCGTAGTTTTAAGTTAGGCCAGGTAGGTATAGAATGACAGATTATTAACCATAGATAGATAGATAGATAGATAGATAGATATTTTATTGGCCACAACAACATGCACGTAAACTTAGTAAAAATACATTGAATTTTGGGTCCAACCTAATTCTTAAACACAATATTCTGAATCTTAATTTACAAAAAGAAAAGTCAAAGTTACCAATGACAAATGTCGTGAACACTAAAAAACATCACCAAATATATCTAAGCACCATAGCATAAAAAAAGAATAGTAACATAGATAAAAATTAAAAACAATGATAAAAATCACCTTACGTACATCGAGGGCTGAAGAAGCTGCAAGGATAGTACTGTGGGCCAATTCCCTATCAGCCACATCTCTCCTTCAACCATTGGGTCAGTGTGGATGCACGCAGAAACTTCCCTCACTGGCATGCTAGCCTTCAGCCGACGCCCTTCCTTCACGCTGTACTGGTTATAAGCCTGACTCTCATCTGTCTAAGGCCTTAAACCAACGCCTGAAGCGGCAAATGAGACGTGCTGAGCCCTAAGTGGATAGGTTTACGTCGCCTTTGACCAAAGAAGCGCCACTGAGGCCGCAGCTTTGCCCGTGAAATAGTGGACGCGAGAATCAGCTCAACGAGGGAAATACGAGATTGCCGAAACCGCCACAAGAAGGCTGAAAGGAGGCTGTTGGATATATGTGGGAAGTGTTTGTTTGTGAATACCGTGGCGGAGGTGCAGAGAGAGAGAGAGAGAGAGAGAGAGAGAGAGAGAGAGAGAGAGAGAGAGAGAGAGAGAGAGAGAGAGAGAGAGAGAGAGAGAGAGAGAGAGAGAGAGAGAGAGAGAGAGAGAGAGAGAGAGAGAAGAGAGAGAGAGAGAGAGAGAGAGAGACGAGAGAGAGAGAGAGAGAGAGAGAGAGAGAGAGAGAGAGAGAGAGAGAGCAGAAAGAGTGAGACATACAAATAAAGACATATTGATAGACAAATAGACAGATAAATGGACGCAATAAGACAAGCATGGACAGACGAAGGTAGACATAGACAGACAGATAGACAGAGAGACAGACAAACGGGAAAAAAGACAGCTGGACTGACATAAGGAGGTAGAAAAGGAATAGATGGAAAAAGAGTTTAAGACAGAGACAGGTCAGTCCCTGCAGCTGACTGAATTGTGATGTTCTTTAGAACATAGAGTCATCCTGCAGTGACTGAATTGTGTTGAGTTTACTTATGAACTAGAGTCAGTCCCTGCAGCTGACTGAATTGTGTGATGTTTACTTATAGAACATAGAGTCAGTCCCTGCAGCTGACTGAATTGTGTTGATGTTTACTTATAGAACATAGAGTCAGTCCCTGCAGCTGACTGAATTGTGTTGATGTTTACTTATAGAACATAGAGTCAGTCCCTGCAGCTGACTGAATTGTGTTGATGTTTACTTATAGAACATAGAGTCAGTCCCTGCAGCTGACTGAATTGTGTTGATGTTTACTTATAGAACATAGAGTCAGTCCCTGCAGCTGACTGAATTGTGTTGATGTTTACTTATAGAACATAGAGTCAGTCCCTGCAGCTGACTGAATTGTGTTGATGTTTACTTATAGAACATAGAGTCAGTCCCTGCAGCTGACTGAATTGTGTTGATGTTTACTTATAGAACATAGAGTCAGTCCCTGCAGCTGACTGAATTGTGTTGATGTTTACTTATAGAACATAGAGTCAGTCCCTGCAGCTGACTGAATTGTGTTGATGTTTACTTATAGAACATAGAGTCAGTCCCTGCAGCTGACTGAATTGTGTTGATGTTTACTTATAGAACATAGAGTCAGTCCCTGCAGCTGACTGAATTGTGTTGATGTTTACTTATAGAACATAGAGTCAGTCCCTGCAGCTGACTGAATTGTGTTGATGTTTACTTATAGAACATAGAGTCAGTCCCTGCAGCTGACTGAATTGTGTTGATGTTTACTTATAGAACATAGAGTCAGTCCCTGCAGCTGACTGAATTGTGTTGATGTTTACTTATAGAACATAGAGTCAGTCCCTGCAGCTGACTGAATTGTGTTGATGTTTACTTATAGAACATAGAGTCAGTCCCTGCAGCTGACTGAATTGTGTTGATGTTTACTTATAGAACATAGAGTCAGTCCCTGCAGCTGACTGAATTGTGTTGATGTTTACTTATAGAACATAGAGTCAGTCCCTGCAGCTGACTGAATTGTGTTGATGTTTACTTATAGAACATAGAGTCAGTCCCTGCAGCTGACTGAATTGTGTTGATGTTTACTTATAGAACATAGAGTCAGTCCCTGCAGCTGACTGAATTGTGTTGATGTTTACTTATAGAACATAGAGTCAGTCCCTGCAGCTGACTGAATTGTGTTGATGTTTACTTATAGAACATAGAGTCAGTCCCTGCAGCTGACTGAATTGTGTTGATGTTTACTTATAGAACATAGAGTCAGTCCCTGCAGCTGACTGAATTGTGTTGATGTTTACTTATAGAACATAGAGTCAGTCCCTGCAGCTGACTGAATTGTGTTGATGTTTACTTATAGAACATAGAGTCAGTCCCTGCAGCTGACTGAATTGTGTTGATGTTTACTTATAGAACATAGAGTCAGTCCCTGCAGCTGACTGAATTGTGTTGATGTTTACTTATAGAACATAGAGTCAGTCCCTGCAGCTGACTGAATTGTGTTGATGTTTACTTATAGAACATAGAGTCAGTCCCTGCAGCTGACTGAATTGTGTTGATGTTTACTTATAGAACATAGAGTCAGTCCCTGCAGCTGACTGAATTGTGTTGATGTTTACTTATAGAACATAGAGTCAGTCCCTGCAGCTGACTGAATTGTGTTGATGTTTACTTATAGAACATAGAGTCAGTCCCTGCAGCTGACTGAATTGTGTTGATGTTTACTTATAGAACATAGAGTCAGTCCCTGCAGCTGACTGAATTGTGTTGATGTTTACTTATAGAACATAGAGTCAGTCCCTGCAGCTGACTGAATTGTGTTGATGTTTACTTATAGAACATAGAGTCAGTCCCTGCAGCTGACTGAATTGTGTTGATGTTTACTTATAGAACATAGAGTCAGTCCCTGCAGCTGACTGAATTGTGTTGATGTTTACTTATAGAACATAGAGTCAGTCCCTGCAGCTGACTGAATTGTGTTGATGTTTACTTATAGAACATAGAGTCAGTCCCTGCAGCTGACTGAATTGTGTTGATGTTTACTTATAGAACATAGAGTCAGTCCCTGCAGCTGACTGAATTGTGTTGATGTTTACTTATAGAACATAGAGTCAGTCCCTGCAGCTGACTGAATTGTGTTGATGTTTACTTATAGAACATAGAGTCAGTCCCTGCAGCTGACTGAATTGTGTTGATGTTTACTTATAGAACATAGAGTCAGTCCCTGCAGCTGACTGAATTGTGTTGATGTTTACTTATAGAACATAGAGTCAGTCCCTGCAGCTGACTGAATTGTGTTGATGTTTACTTATAGAACATAGAGTCAGTCCCTGCAGCTGACTGAATTGTGTTGATGTTTACTTATAGAACATAGAGTCAGTCCCTGCAGCTGACTGAATTGTGTTGATGTTTACTTATAGAACATAGAGTCAGTCCCTGCAGCTGACTGAATTGTGTTGATGTTTACTTATAGAACATAGAGTCAGTCCCTGCAGCTGACTGAATTGTGTTGATGTTTACTTATAGAACATAGAGTCAGTCCCTGCAGCTGACTGAATTGTGTTGATGTTTACTTATAGAACATAGAGTCAGTCCCTGCAGCTGACTGAATTGTGTTGATGTTTACTTATAGAACATAGAGTCAGTCCCTGCAGCTGACTGAATTGTGTTGATGTTTACTTATAGAACATAGAGTTACCAAGACCTGTCTGCAAAACTTGTCTCTGTTAAAGTGTTTTTCCAGGGAACCAGTCCATATTTACACATCAACCCCTTGAGCCCCAGAACGTAATTCCCATTGTAATTTGGGTACCACTAGACAATTTTAATGAATATAAGCAATATCGTATAGATATGATCTGTTTAGTATTCTTGTCGACTAGTTAATTTGGTATATTAAGTGACTTTTCGTAATTTTATGGCTCGACAACAGACGATTTTATGTAGCAAAGGAAAGATCTGGGCGTGAAGGGGTTAATGAGGTGTGAACAAAAAGAATTAACTTTTTTCTTATTCCCTTTCTTTCTGAAGTCTTCTTAAACCCGTAACTTTATAAATGTCATGAAAAAAACCTTCTAAGTTCTCATGTCAATTGTGCTGCAATTCATTTGTCATGCATCAGTTCC
The DNA here is from genome assembly GCA_016584305.1 of Chionoecetes opilio. Classification (NCBI taxonomy): domain Eukaryota; kingdom Metazoa; phylum Arthropoda; class Malacostraca; order Decapoda; family Majidae; genus Chionoecetes; species Chionoecetes opilio. Next base: position 523,200 of record JACEEZ010006982.1, on the reverse strand, counting down.
AATCCACGCTTGTTGAAGGAAGAATAGACATACCATACACAGGGCTGAAGAAAAGACCGAGTTTCCCTAACTTCGTAATGGTGACTGCTATCGGTAGTGCTTCAGGTATGTCTGATAACAGCCTTTTTGATGCTAAAAGTAGTACAGTATCGCATATGAAGGTCCATTGCAAAGTAATAAAGAGGCGATATATATTTTTGTGACAGTCCCTTATTTAACACAACTCGCCCACACGCAACGGTTTCCATGGCCTGACTGATTAATGATTCCATGTTATTGGAAAATAAGAAACATTGGATACCATTACAATTAGCATGCAAATATTCTATATAGGATTAAGTACAAAATTTCAAACACGATTTAGTGTGAAAAAACACCAAATTGGCAAGACAACAAGACTGAGGACTCATAATTCAACACCAAGACATGTCATTGTGATCATCATAAATACTCGTAAACACATCCAGTACATGCATACATAATTAGGGTGATGACATACGATCACACATCTTTGCATGGAATAATCTATTATGTAAAAACCTCTCTCCCCCATCAAATAATATATTACAAGAAAGTGGAATATAACAATGGTAAGCAGTAACACATGATAATTCGAATATATACATATATAATTATGTATATGTACACACACACACACACACACACACACACACACATATGTATATATATCACTACGCGGTTTTTCGTTTCAAAGTATTATTTTAGTGTTGTTGACAGGGCGTAATGTCCACACTCGAGTGATTGACAAGGCAAAGAAGAAAATGGAGTGAAGGAACATCAAAGAAAGCCATGAAAAATGTATCAAAGAGAAGCTTATTGTAGAGAAGAAAAGGTGGAGAGTAGATGAAAGAGAATAGACCACCAAGGACAAAGAAGGAAAAGTGAAAAAAAAGAAAAAAAGACCAAAGTACAAAAAAAGATGTGACTCTCTCTCTCTCTCTCTCTCTCTCTCTCTCTCTCTCTCTCTCTCTCTCTCTCTCTCTCTCTCTCTCTCTCTCTCTCTCTCTCTCTCTCTCTCTCTCTCTCTCTCTCTCTCTCTCTCTCTCTCTCTCTCTTTTTCTCTCTTTTTTTTTTCTCTCTCTCTCTCTCTCTTTCTCTCTCTCTCTCTCTCTCTCTCTCTTTCTTTCTCTCTCTGCATAAGACATTTAAAAAAAAATAGGTGTACACCCACCCGCTCACCTACCTACCCACACACACATACACCACACTACACACACACACACACACACACACACACACACACACACACACACACACACACACACACACACACACACACACACACACACACACACACACACACACACACACACACATACACACACACACACACACACACACACACACACACACACACACACACACATACACACACACACACACACACACACACAACACACACACACACACACACACCCCAACACACATACACACTACACACACACACACACACACACACACACACACACACACACACACACACACACACACATACACACACACACACACACACACACACATACACACACACACACACACACACACACACACACACACACACTACCATTTTGTATGTGATCACCGGTTCAAGGTCTGCAGTGTGAAGGCAAATTGTAGTCTCGCAGCACACACACGATGGTCTGTCCTTATACCGCGCGATGGTCAGGCGACAGCGTGCCGGGCTCCCATTCTGTGGGTAAGCGGTTCGAATCCTCGCGCTCCCGGGGATTTTTCACTGACAAATTCGGGCGGTTACTGTCCCCCTTGAGCAAGGGGATGGGGGTGTGTGGTGTGTGAGGTCCCAGCATTGCCCAAAGATCGGTAATAATGAGCTCCAAGCTCGCACTGAGAGGGTGAAAACTGGCGATCGCGAGCCGCTCGCGTGGACAAGACCATGGGGTGAATAACACACACACACACACACACACAGTCCACTCTGTCCAGCCTGAAGGTCACGTAGATAATAACTGATCGTTGGTCTGCCAGAACTAATGAAACACACCCTCCCCTCTCCTCCTCTCTCTTGCCCTTCATCCCCCTCTCACATCCTTCCTGATGACACCTCCTCCCCTACCTGTATAAAGTCCCGTCAGTTTGGGGGTTCACTCATTCCTCACACATCATCATTATCATCATCATCATCATCATCATCACACCCTGCTGATGATACCTCCTTTCCACCACCACCACCATCACCCCCGCCATCATCATCAGTATCATCATCCCCCCCGCTATCATCATCATTATCATCATCATCAACCGTCATCATAACTAAATCTTTTCTTTTATGCTCTATCAACTGCTATTTTCAGGGTTTCGTATAGATTTTCTTCCTATTTTTTCTTCTCAATGATATTATATTTCTATTCGTATCCTTCACGTTTTTCATTCATCGATTTCATTTTTTTTCTTTTCAACCTCTGCGACTCATTGCCTCCTTTTCCCCCCTTTTTTTCCGTCTCTTCCTTCTTCTTTCACCTCCTCCACCTGCCACTCCTTCTCTTATTTTTTCAGTTTTTCCCCCTCAGTGGTTGTGGTTAAAAAAGATAAAATAACCGTCGGCCTTCATCAGGGGAAGGACTGTGTCACTATTATTTGTGGCATACGGGCGCTGCGAAAAGAGGGAAAAATATATTAATTAAGGGTGAAATGCGCTACTAATGAACGGGGTTTCGGGCCTTATAGTTTGATACCTGGAATATTAATGAGTCTCAGAAGCCGCACCATGTCTTGCGATTTTCTTTTCATCGGCGAGGAGGAATGAGAGTTTTTGGGACGTGGTGAGATAAATAAGCAGGCAGGCGACGCGGGTTGTATACTCTTAGAAAAGAAGGGTAGGAAAAGGGTAGAAAAAGGGTGTTTGTAGTGATGAAATACTGCTACCCTTTTTCTACCCTTACATACATAATATACCCTTTCGGATCGACGCAAATATACCCTTTTGGAACCCTCTCGTCTAAAAAGGGTAGATAAAGGGTAGATGAAGGGTATAATCGGCAGCATCTACCCTACAGCCTGGACATAGGGTTTAAAAAGGGTAGTGATGGTGCGATGTAACAATTCTACTCATAATATACCCCTTATTTCTGAGAGTGTATACGAGTTTATCTTACATACCAACTGCTACTGCCACTGCTACTACTGCTGGTGCTCCTTAGAATATTACTATGTTGTTTCAGAAAATTACTTTTACTATTGGCTTTTAGAGAGAAACAAACACAAACTTTATTATTTTTTTGATATTACTGCATGGTTTCTGCATTATGTAGGTTTTTTTTTACCACCATCACCACTACTACTACTACTACTACTACTACTACTACTACTACTACTACTACTACTACTACTACTACTACTACTACAACTACTACTACTACTACTACTACTACTACTACTACTACTACTACTACTACTACTGCTACTACTACTACTACTACTACTACTACTACTACTACTACTACTACAACAACTAATACAACAACAACAACAACAACCAAAACTACTACTACTACTACTACTACTACTACTACTACTACTACAACAACTAATACAACAACAACAACAACAAAAACTACTACTACTACTACAACTACTACTACTACTACTACTACTTCTACTACTACTACTACTACTACTACTAAATCTGCTTCTACTTTTGTTTGGCCATGCTTTTACATCTAACATCAGCGATATTCTAGTGGTGGACAGACAGGTTTGATGCATTGCTAATAACCGGTGTTGTCATGAAATTCAGGCTGGCAATTAATATATATCGCTGAGAGGTAAATGACCAGATATATCACGCAGGTTAACTAGGACTGACCTTTTAGGGACAGAGGAGTGGAGGTTTGTGTTTCGTTCCGCGCCTCTCTGCTGCTTTTGCCACTGGAAAGGAGAAGTAAAGAGGGAGAAGGAGATACAAATTATATGGAGAGAGGAGCAAAAAATATAGAGACAGAAAAAATAAAAGAAGAAAAAAGGAGAAAGAGAAATATATAATAGATGGAAAAGGAAAAACATAACAATACCAGCAACAGTATCACCTGCCGCACCTATACGGTCACTACTACAACAATAACTACTACTACTACTACTACTACTACTACTACTACTACTACTACTACTACTACTACTACTTACTACTACTACTACTACTATTACTACTACTACAACCTACTACTACTACTACAACCTACTATTACTACTACTACTACTACTACTACTACAACCTACTACTACTACTACTACTACTACTACTACTACTACTACTACTACTACTACTACTACTACAACCTACTACTACTACAAACTACTACTACTACTACTACTACTACTACTACTACTACAACAACCTACTACTACTACTACTACAACAACCTACTACTACTACTACTACTACTACTACTACTACTACTACTACTACTACAACCTACTACTACTACTACTACAACTACTACTACTACTACTACTACTACTACTACTACTACTACTACTACTACAACTTACTACTACTACTACTACAACCTACTACTACTACTACTACTACTACTACTACTACTACTACTACTACTACTACTACGCTGTCATTTATTTCATGGCACGCACGTACATTCATATCAGCAACTGTAATACCGGAAGTAGCAACCACCACCACCACCATTAACAAGAAATAATCATCGTTCTACGCCAGTTAATTTTTTATTTTGGCCAATTCACCTGGCGACGTATGCGAGAGGAATGAGGAAGTAACAACACTTAATGGACAGAACCCCCCTTTCCCTACCTTCCCCCTTTACTCCTTACACCCCTTTGTATCTACTCTTATATCCCCCAGCCCGTCGGCACCCCCTTACTACTGCTAGTTGCTGTTTAAGGCGTTTACCACTTACCAGGGACATGCAATATTTATTCACCTTGCCCGCTGCAGTCACCACCGATCAATATTTTGGGTCCGGCGAGAATGAAAGGCACAGTGGTGGTGGTGGTGTTGGTGGTGGTGGTGATGGTAGTGGTGGTGGTGGTGGTGGTGGTAGTGGGGGTGGTGGTGGTGGTGGTGGGGGTGGTGGTGGTGGGGGTGGTGGTGGTGGTGATAGTGGTGGTGGTGATGGTAGTGGTGGTGGTGGTGGTGGTGGTGACGGTGGTGGTGGTGGTGATGGTAGTGGTGGTGGTGGTGGTGATGGTAGTGGTGGTGGTGGTGGTGGTGATGGTGGTGGTGGTGGTGGTGGTGGTGGTGGTAGTAGTGGCGGTAAAGTTAGGGCGAGAGAAACAGAAAATAATATAGCTATAAGGGATGTGCTTCATAACAACGTGGAATATATTGTAGATAGAGTAGTAATGGAAAATGCTTATCAAGAGAGGAGAGGATAATATGTTGTATGTATGTAGGTCGTAACGAGGTGAAAAAGATGAGAAATGGAGGATGTAGGTGTGTGACGTGGAAAGGAGGACGGTTTAGGAAGTTGTAGAAATAAAAGGAAAGTATAGGAAGACGAACAGATGAATGAAAGGGGATAAAAAAGTTGTTAGAAAAAGGATATGAAGTGTTGATATATAATAGTTTTTTTTTTAGTTTTTTTATTCCTGCCCTTTCTCCTCTTTCTGTTACCTTACTCATTTTACTTACTAATGTTTTACCTTTTGTTCCCTTGCTTCCTTCTTCCTCTCTTCTTCTGCTTCTTTTCTTTTTTTACTATTTTCTTTTTTCCTTCTTCCTCTCCTTCTTTTTTTTCTTTCTTTTTTAACTTTCTTCATTTTAATCTTCTCTCTCTCCTCTTCTTTTTCTTTCTTGTCTTCCTTTTTTCCTTCTTCCCCTCCTTTTTCTTTCTATTTTTACTCTTTTCTTTTTTCCATCTTCTATCCATCTTCTTTTTCATTCTTGTTTTACTCTTTCCTTTTTTTCTGCTTCCTCTCCTTTTTCATTCTTTTTTAACTTTTTCTTTTTTTCTTCTTCCTCTCCTCTTTCTCCTCCAATTTTGTCTTCCTCTTCCTCTTCTTGAATTAGCAAAGTGTAATGTTCTTACGGCTGATGCTCCTACAAAAACAAGCAACAACAACCATAAGGATAAAAACAAAAAACATAACACTTTGCGGTCCTCCCCAACAAGCGTGTGTCCCCAGCAGGAGGGGATCAGCGACACTACTAATACATAGACACAATTATCAGAGGTGGTAATTCGTTGCCAGACACTCACTCATAAGGTCATAAATACGCACAGCAGAGTATTATTTTTCCTTCTCTTGAAAGTAAAGATAATGGTGTTCGCGTGTGCATTACTCTTCACCCCTCAAGTTGTTGTTTGCCAATACTATTCATGCAACTTTATATTTCTCATGTGAAGAATCATTGTATTTTAGTGGATTGTAAGTAATTTTCTTAAAGCAAGGTAGACTACCATCACGCGTTGACCAAGTGAAAAGACTTAGGTTCCTCTAAATTGTAACTTGTATTTCAAAGAGTATTTTAACCTTCACGGCCAGATCTTTCCTTTGCTATAAAATATTGTATGTTGTCGAGCCATGAGATTTCGAAAAGTAACTTAATATACCAAATTAGTTAGTCGACAAAGATACTAAACAGGTCATATCTATAAAATATTGCATATATTCACTAAAATTTCACTAATGGTAGCCGAATTACAATGCAAATTACGTTCTGGGCCTCATATCAAGGGGTTATAGAGTTTAGACAATATCAAGACACTTCTCGGAGTAATTGGCGATCTCCCCTTTCGGAATCCATTCACCGTGCGGTTTACGGGGACTGGCAGAAGGCGGGTTTTTTGGGATATTAATTTCCTCTGCCTTACGTCAACCTCCCTATAACGTAAAAAATAAATAGTTAGCGTGTGTTAGTGTTAGTGAGTGTCTGAGTGTCATTAGTGTCTGTTATAAAGTGATGATGAACTTGTATAGTGAACTTAATGCTACAGGTGTACATGAAAATGAATAAATATCACAGCATGGTTTCTTAACATTTTTGTCCATTTGAAAACAGTAGGGAAAAGGTCAAGGTGTTGATGAACGCGATTTACTTTTTGTTTTTATTCACTACTTTCCCTTCTCCTTTTCCTTTCACTCTTTCTATTTATTTTCCTTTTCCTTTTTCTCACCTTCTACCTTTTAAATCTTCTTCCTCTTTCTCCTAAAAGAGTAAAGAGGAATAGAGCTTTGCGAGGAAAGACAAAAAGGTTGACGGCTTCCTCAAGAAACACCAGAAGTAAGGACCTCGGCACTCCACCCTACACTCCACCCTACACTCCACCCTACACTCCTCCATACACTCCACCCTACACTCCACCCTACACTCCTCCATACACTCCACCCTACATTCCACCCTACATCCCACCCTACATTCCACCCTACACTCCACCCTATACACTCCACCCTACATTCCACCCTACACTCCACCCTATACACTCCACCCTACACTCCACCCTATACACTCCACCCTACACTCCACCCTATACACTCCACCCTATACACTCCACCTACACTCCACCCTACACTCCACCCTATACACTCCACCCTACACTCCACCCTATACACTCCACCCTACACTCCACCCTATACACTCCACCCTACACACTCCACCCTACACTCCACCCTATACACTCCACCCTACACTCACCCTATACACTCCACCCTACACTCCACCCTATACAATCCACCCTACACTCCACCCTATACACTCCACCCTACACTCCACCCTATACACTCCACCCTACACTCCACCCTATACACTCCACCCTATACACTCCACCCTACACTCCACCCTATACACTCCACCCTATACACTCCACCCTACACTCCACCCTATACACTCCACCCTATACACTCCACCCTATACACTCCACCCTACACTCCACCCTACACTCCACCCTATACACTCCACCCTACACTCCACCCTATACACTCCACCCTACACTCCACCCTATACACTCCACCCTACACTCCACCCTATACACTCCACCCTACACTCCACCCTACACTCCTCCCCGTGACTGCTGCTCCGTCACGCACGTCGTTGCTGTGCGTCACCGGAGACCTCGCTTAGGGCTCACTCACAGAAAGGTTTGTCGATTTACTCCTCATGCTACCGATATACACCAGTCGTCCTTCATTATAGAAAGATTGTATCCTTGTGGGAGAAGCTGTAAGGCTGGATAGGAGAGACAAGGGA
>JACEEZ010006982.1:500000-510000 GCA_016584305.1 Chionoecetes opilio | reverse complement strand
TTTATACTATTCATGAGGCTTTTTATTTTTTAATTCAATTCTTTTTTTGTCTAGCGTAACATTGCTGGGCGGTTCTTAAGATAGTCATATACACAATTCCATTTTGCCTAAGTGTGTAAGAATTATTTCTGTGATAACCAAAAAGAGGAAATATTGTGCTTGTTTGCTAATATAAATGTCTCTTCAATTATGTATATTCCTGTATGAGGATGTTAATATACTTTTTGTGTCTGTTATGTTATAAGCGTAACGCAGAGGCTCGCAGGTTTAGTAAATTTTGCAATGTTCATGGTATAGAAAATAGCAAAGAGAACTCTGCGAAATTTTGGCATTTTAGGCTGTGACGACGATTTGCATTTTCACGGGGAGAGAACAGTATACTAAGCCAAACAACTCCATTTGTTGTGAAGTAGTTCATTTTTTTAGTTGACATGCTATCCCATTTAACCCCTTGAGACCCAGAAGGTAGTTTCCGTTGTAATTTTGGCTCCCATTAGACGATTTTTAGTGAATATAAGCAATATGTTATAGATATGACCTGTTTAGTATCCTTGTCGACTAACTAATTGGTATATTTAGTTACTTTTCGTTATTTCATGGCTCGGCAACAGACAGTTTTTTTATATCAAAGGAAAGATCTGGGTGTGAAGGGGTTAAGCTTAACAGTGAAGCTAAAGAGGAACGATAAGGAAAATACAAATAAAGAACATGAGGCAGAATATAAAGCTGCATCGCCTTTAGTCAGTGTCACATATAAGATATTTATGTCTTTCTTTCCTTCTACAAACCTGACCTGGAAGTTGTTGACTCCGCACACACATTGTTGATTTATTGATAACCAATCGTTGACGAGAGGTGCTCATCAATGCCTTTAGAATAAGGTGGGGTTATTGTGAGTCGTTAAATGTGTAGTATTCATTAAAGAAACGCTACAACGTTATGATGAAGCAAACACTCCATCAGGTTCATGGAGTCAATACATGTGGATATTTTATGATTACAAGAGAGCAATATCGGTTCATGAATGTGCAGAACGGCGTTACGAAGTGCTTTGTGTTCTGTTCTTGAAGGAGAGCACGGCACCAGGGATCATCTTATGTTACGTTATGCTATATCATGAACTTGCTACAAACTACCACTTCATTTACCCATTTCATTTGTATCCCTTTTCATTAGTAGTCATTTTCCTTTGTACCCATTTTATTAATACTCACAATATTAACCCTTTCACGCCCATATCTTTCGTTTGCTATATAAAAAATTGTATTTAGTCAGCCATAAAATAACAAAAAGTAACTGAATATACCAAATTAGTTATTCGACGAGGATACTGAACAGGTCATATCTATAAAACATTGCTTATATTCACAAAAAATCGTGTAATGGTACTCAAATTACAATGGAAATTACGTTCTGGGTCTCAAGGGGTTAAGGATTGAAAACTCAAGTGCTATTATATGTATTGATCTTCAGATATGCTGTAAGAAAACTTTGATGAAACCTCTCCAATATTATAATAGATTACTGGACTTTTAAGTGAGTTTGTGGGAAAGTTTTATTAACAATGTAGTAAAAGTCTTATTAGCAATGGAAAATGAAATGCCGGTACTAATATTTTTACTTGTGTGGTTGATGGGTGCCTAGTTGGGGTGTGTTGTCAACCCAAGAGTAATGCATTTCTTTCCATCTGGGGTTGAATCGACAGTTTGGTGCTGCGGCCACGACAAGGTGCATACTATCACCAAGATATTCATCAACGCACAATCAATATAGTCGTGAGACGATGGGTATTACAAATTGTGTATTGATAAAGAAACACTGAATTCATGTAACAAAGTCGCCTTCCAAACTCCTCAAAAATCTCCCTTTTATTCCAGGAGTCTTAAGGGCCTTGAGTTTAAAAAAATGTGAATGCACAGTAGCCAAGATTTATAACAATATATGGTTTTAGTAGTATTGTTTTATTGCAGTCAAACACTGTATTTGTTACTTATGGTGTAATAACCATGAATAACTGAGTGAATTACGAGTATAACTTTGCCAAACTACGTTCACCCTTCACCCGCGGTCCTGCTTGTTGTTGTTATGTGATGTAAGCATGTGAATCATTAGGAGCGCCACGTGATTTATTGCCTCCGTGTTCTGGTTATGTAGTACACGTCTGTAGAAGGACCAACATGCAATTTCAGAGTGCTTGATAATAACATGACTCGTACGTTCTATACCTCTCTGAAAGCTGACCATTAAATGTAGAGAGTGAAAATTTCTCGAAAATATGTATTTATTAAAGTTAATTGGTGTTGTGCAGGTGTTTGATATTTTCTAATCAGCATTATGTCTTTGAAAAACTAGGATAATGAAGAGGAAAACTTTACTGGCCACGTAAAAATGGATTATGCCAAAGTTCCCGTTGACTGTAATATAGCCGGGTGACGAAGGCTTCCCAGACACAAAAACGCTTAGCAATATAACTTTTCCCAGAGTTTTGTTATGATGTTAAGGCGGCGGCGGTGGTGGCGGTGGTGGAGGTGGTGGTGTTGGGTGCGCCTTTAAGGGGAGGTGTGAGTCAGTCAGCGCGGTTGAGCATGGAGATCCAGGCAGGAATCAAGGGATGTCGTTTGGCGGTGTAATGTTTAGGTAGAGGCTTACGTCCATCACACCGAGGCTTCCATGAACACACCATTCTTTCTGAGCCTTTGAAAGTGGTTTAAACCTGCAGGTGAATATACATAGTACATCGACAATATTTTCACTTCACAAAGTTTGTTCTTGGAAAAAACATCGCGGTTGCCATGAAAAACGTGATTACGGTAGGGTAACAAAAAGAAAGTGCAAATAGAATTAAGGAATCATGAATTATATAAAATAAGAAGATTCCCACAACTGAAAACGCAGAAAGATGTTAAAACTAATGAAGTAGTTATATTACCTGTTAATAATACACACGCCCATTATATGACCACCAGGCTAACAGAGCAGGTAGTTTCAAAAATATTTAATTATGTATAAAATAATATGGAATCCCTTTTTTTTGACGTGATTCATTAAAGTTGCAATGCTTGTTAAATATTACAACTCCATTAATAGTCCTGCCACCGCCTTGTCATGTTACCGGAAGAGTATTGCCGAATTGGTGCTGATCTTGTAAATGCGCACACACACCACACACCACACACACACACACACACACACACACACACACACACACACACACACACACACACACACACACACACACATCGCACACACACACACACACACACACACACACACACACACACACACACACACACACACACACACACACACACACATGCGCACACACACACACACACACACCACACACACACACACACACACACACACACACACACACACACACACACATGCGCACACACACACACACACACACACACACACACACACACACACACATACATGCACACACACACACACACACACACACACACACACACATACACACACACACACACACACACACACACACACACACACATACACACACACATTAACACACACACACACACACTTGCACACACACACACACACACACACACACACATACACACATGCACACACACATACACACACAGAAACACACACACGCACGCACGCAAAAACCCGATAGTCTGAGTATAGATAGATTTAGAGATTTACGGAGTGCAAGGAGGGAGGCAGGAAGGGAAGGTGGGAGGGAGGCAAACGGGTTGTCGAACGCGTCCAGGGGCTGAGACGATAAAATCCGAATGGTGACTAACCGATGAGAACCATTATCCAGCTGCAACGGGGGCAAATGATCCCATCCTAGTGATTATTATGCGCGCCACATTTTCCCTGCCGGTAGCGCCAGGTCGCCCGCCGTTCCCCGTTGCCCCGCCTGTTATATTGCTGCATAACTCGCCTCGATTAGTCCGTCTAACTTCCCCCCGCCGTAATTTTACTTGACCAGGCTCGTCGCGGCTCAGCAGGGGAAGGCAGTAGAGGAGAGGGAGAGAACGTGATGGTCGATAATTTTATAGAGACGAAATCGCTTCAAAAACTCATTAGTGGTTTCTTCTTCACCTCCTTTTCCTCATTCTCTTCCCCCTCGTGCAAAAATTTCCTACACAGAAAAAAAAATATTGAAGAGCGGATAATTAACACTGATTAATTTGTGGATACGTTTCCCTTGGGTTATAATAATGTGTTGAATGGCTTTGAGAATGTAGGTTAGTGTCCCTCCCTTCTTACTATGTTCCTCGTGTGTTGTGTGCTGATGGTCCTTCGCCTGTCCAAGGGAAAGGTGGCAGGAGAGGAGATGGGATGTCGGGTGGATAGTAGATGGAAGGAGAAGGGAAGATGATGGAATGGAGAAGGATGACAGGATATCCATGTGAGCGGATGGCGTATACGAGGTAGGAAGATGAGGAAAATGTGATGAAGGGATGGAGGTAAGATAGAGGAAGAAATGAAGGGACGGCTGAGTGATGGAGGGAGGAAGGAAAATGAAAGGAAAAGTGAGGTAATGATGGAGGGAAAGAAGGAAGGGAAAATGAGAGGAAAAGTAAGGGTATGATGGAGGGAAATGAGGAAGGATATGAGAGGAGAGATGAAGTAGGAATATGAGGGAAAAGTGAGGAAAGAAAGTGAAATAATTAAGAAGCAAATGAGGAAGGAAAAGTACAGGGAGCGAAGGAAGGAAATAAGTTCGACGAAAAATTATAGTTATGACGGAGGGAAAAGCGGAAGGGAATGAAAGGAAAGGTGATGAAGGGATAAAAGGGAAAAGTGAAGAAAGAAAGTGAAATAATTATGAAGGAAAAGAGGAAGGGAAAAGTAAAGGGAGCGATGGAAGGAAAAAAAAGTTAGGAGAAAAATTAAAGAGTTATGGAAGGCGGGATCAGATGATGAAGGAAGGGAAGACTGGTGTGTGCTTGTCCCCGTCAAACAGGTCATTAAATACGGACGGCACACAATTTCCTGCCCGCCAGTCCGTCAACCAACATCTATGTTTTTAATGAAGGGAGAAAAAGAAAAGAAAAAAAAAGAGATAGAAGAGATCCATTCCTTCACACAAACACACACACACACAGACACACACACAATAGGGAACTCCATAGTGTAAGGGTTAGCACGCTCGGCTCACAACCGAGAAGTCCCGGGTTCGATCCCCGGGCGGAGCGAAGACAGACGGGCGGTCTTCTTAAAACCCGAGCCCCTGTCCACCCAGCAGTGAATGGGTACCGGGTGTTAGCTGGGGTTTGTGACCCGCCTCCCGGGGTGGTGGTTTCGGCCAACACTAAGGATGAATGAGAAAAATAAATGTTGATACGGAGACGGGGCCACACGAGCGCTGCTCTGGCCCTGTAAAATACAACTAGATGAATACACACACACACACACACACACACACACACACACACACACACACACACACACACACACACACACACACACACACACACACACATACACACAACGAGACACATGTATAGGGCAATTGTCTCCTTGTTTAGGTGGCGATAAAGACAGTTCGGGAGATGCAAAACAACTGAACACATTACTATTTATAGGACTAAAGCTATGTGATGCAAACATAACAGTTAGGGGAAGAAGTTACTCATATATATATAGGATGCTCGCAACCAATAAACAACACGGTCTCTACTCAATCATTAACGCTGAAGTGAAACACGATGAAAAAATATCAGAAAAATATCATAACTCGACCATTCCTCGTAAATGAAGACCGTCATTTCGAGGTTATGAGACGAAAAAAAGTCATAATTTGCCGATTATTGCGAATGAAATGCCATTATATGAAATCTCTCTCTCTCTCTCTTTCTCTCTCTCTCTCTCTCTCTCTCTCTCTCTCTCTCTCTCTCTCTCTCTCTCTCTCTCTCTCTCTCTCTCTCTCTCTCTCTCTCTCTCTCTCTCTCTCTCTCTTCTCACAATTAGAGATTTCTTTCTTGTTACTCTTATCTTGATTCTATTTTTTATTGATTTATTGGTGTAGTCGTGACTCAATATTTATTATGTTTGGCTATGGTCTGTGTGTGTGTGTGTGTGTGTGTGTGTGTGTGTGTGTGTGTGTGTGTGTGTGTGTGTGTTTGTGTGTGTGTGTGTGTGTGTGTGTGTGTGTGTGTGTGTGTGTGTGTGTGTGTGTGTTTGTGTGTGTATGTGTAGTGTGTGTGTGTGTGTGTGTGTGTGTGTGTGTGTGTGTGTGTGTGTGTGTGTGTGTGTGTGTGTGTGTGTGTGTGTGTGTAACAACAATTATATATATAATACTGCTGCTATTATCATTATTACCACTGCTACTCGTAATGCCAACCCCACCTTCACCACCACCTCCCCTTCACCCTCGCCTCAGCACGTCCTTCCAACACCACCAACACCACCTCACCGCCGCGCTCCTCATTACCACCTCATTACTAACCATGTCGTCAGCGCCTCGGGTCCTCCACCGCCTGTCGCTGGCAGACACCTTCCTGCCACCACCAAGGGCGTGGCTGAGGCGGGAGGTGGCGTGGTGGTGTTTTAATAAGCAGTTTCCTCGCTGAAACAGAGGTGTGTCGCAGCGAGCTTCCTACTATTGTTTTGGGATGGCTGGAGAGGCCGGGCGTGAAGAAGGGAGGGGGCAGAGGAGGGGGAAGAGTAAGGCACTAAGGGTACATCGGGAACGGTCGGCACTGCTGGTGAAGGCTGTGTCCGCGACTTGACATACATAATGGTAAATATTTAAGGTTTTCGACAAGAGCATTGTGTTATGTATGAATGTCGTGCGGTGGAAAGTAGCTTGAGAGCCCCTTGCTGTCACCCGCTGCAGGATGTATGCGACCTGTCCTCAATATCAACGTTGGAGTAAGTCAGCGTCAGCTATGAAATATTTACACGTAGGTACTTGAAAGAGCAAACACATTTTACGGAGTGTGTAAGACTTAGACGATTGTAAGCAGTCAAAGAAAATTGTTGAAGCATCTTGCAGCCTCGTGAAGCGTGTTGTGGCCGCCAAAACTAAGCAGTGATTGTATGAATTTATGTATATTTTACTTTTGTGTACATATTTTGTTTATGTATATGTTTTGTATATGTTTTGTATAATTATGTTATGTATATGTTATGTACTATATGTTTTATTTTGCTTATGTATATTTTACTTTACTTTTACTTAACGGAAGGAGGTGATTCAGGGGGACTGGGGGATATGGTTTCGGGGGGACTGGGGGATATGGTTTCAGGGGGACTGGGGATATGGTTTCAGGGGGACTGGGGGATATGGTTTCAGGGGGACTGGGGGATATGGTTTCAGGGGGACTGGGGGATATGGTTTCAGGGGGACTGGGGGATATGGTTTCAGGGGGATTGGGGGATATGGTTTCAGGGGGATTGGGGGATGTGATTTCAGGGGGACTGAAGGATATGGTTTCAGGGGGATTGGGGGATATGGTTTCAGGGGGACTGGGAGATATGGTTTCAGGAGGACTGGGGGATATGGTTTCAGGGGGATTGGGGGATATGGTTTCAGGAGGACTGGGGGATATGGTTTCAGGGGGATTGGGGATATGGTTTCAGGGGGACTGGGAGATATGGTTTCAGGGGGACTGGGGGATATGATTTCAGGGGGACTGGGGGATATGGTTTCCATATCCCCCAATTCCCCTGAAACCAATAATATCCCCCAATCCCCCTGAAACCATATCCCCAATCCCCCTGAAACCATATCCCCCAATCCCCCTGAAACCATATCCCAGGAGCATATGGGGGATATGGAAACCATATCCCCCATATGCTCCTGGGATATGGTTTCAGGGGGATTGGGGATATGGTTTCAGGGGGATTGGGGGATATTATTTCAGGGGGACTGGGGGATATGGTTTCAGGGGGATTGGGGGATATGGTTTCAGGGGTACTGGGGGATATGGCTTCAGGGGGACTGGGGGATATGGTTTCAGGGGTACTGGGGGATATGGTTTCAGGGGGATTGGGGGATATGGTTTCAGGGGGATTGGGGGATATGGTTTCAAGGGGACTGGGGGATATGGTTTCAGGGGGATTGGGGGATATGGTTTCAGGGGGATTGGGGGATATGGTTTTAGGGGTACTGGGGGATATGGTTTCAGGGGGACTGGGGGATATGGTTTCAGGGGGACTGGGGGATATGGTTTCAGGGGGACTGGGGGGAAAACATTTCAGGGAGACGGGGAGGGGGGGTTCAGATGGGATAGGGGGATATGGTTTCAGGGGACTGGGGGATATGGTTTCAGGGGGACTGGGGGATATGGTTTCAGGGGGATTGGGGGAAAACATTTCAGGGAGACGGGGAGGGGGGGTTCAGATGGGCTAGGGGGATATGGTTTCAGGGGACTGGGGATATGGTTTCAGGGGGACTGGGGGGAAAACATTTCAGGGAGACTGGGAGGGGGGGGGGTCAGATGGGCTAGGGGGATATGGTTTCAGGGGAATGGGGGATATGGTTTCAGGGGGACTGGGGGATATGGTTTCAGGGGGACTGGGGGGAAAACATTTCAGGGAGACTGGGAGGGGGGGGTTCAGGTGGACTAGGGGGATATGGTTTCAGGGGGACTGGGGGATATGGTTTTAGGGGATTGAGGGGGGGCATTTCAGGGAGACGGGGGAGGGGGGGCTTAGGTGAACTAGGGGGATATGGTTTGTATGCTTTCCGGGGGTCGGAAAGATATACTTTCTGGGGGGCAAGGGGATATCCTTTCTGGGGGGCGAGGGGATATACTTTCTGTGGGGCGAGGGGATATACTATCTGGGGAGCGAGGGAATATACTTTCTGGGGGGCGAGGGGATATGGTTTAAGGGGAAGGGGAAGTGGTTTTAGGAGAACAAAGGGGAATATGCTTTCTGTGGGGACGGGGGAGTATAGTTTCAGGGGAACTAGGGGATATGCTTCCTGGGGGACGGGGGATATGCTTTCAGGAGAGCGGCAGGGTGTAGATAAGGGGGAAGGGGGAGATGCTTTCTAGGGGACAAGGGGGTGTGGTGTCAGGGGATCAGGGGGGGTAGTGCTTTTTGCAGGACGGAGGGATATGGTCTCTAGGGAACGGGGTGATGTGATGTCTGGGGGACGGGGGATATACTTTTTGTGGGACGGGGGATATACTTTCTGGGGGACGGGTATATACTTTTTGCGGGACGGGGGATACACTTTTTTGGGGCCCAACACCATTAGATATTTTCCTCTGGTGATTCCGGAAGGATGATATGCCTGTAATCTTGGAGGGAGCTGTGGCGGAAGAATCTGTCGCATTCACAGTCCTCTGAACACCTTTGGATATTCTCCACTGGTGATTCTGGAAGGATGATCAATTTGGAATCTTGAGAGTGAACTGGTGATTCCGGAAGGGTGATCAATTTGGAATCTTGGAGGGAGCTGTGGCGGAAGAATCTGTCGCATTCACAGTTCTCTGAACACCTTTGGATATTCTCCACTGGTGATTCCGGAAGGATGATCAATTTGGAATCTTGGAGGGAGCTGTGGCGGAAGAATCTGTCGCATTCACAGTTCTCTGAACACCTTTGGATATTCTCCACTGGTGATTCCGGAAGGATGATCAATTTTGAATCTTGGAGGGAGCTGTGGCGGAAGAATCTGTCGCATTCACAGTCCTCTGAACACCTTTGGACATTGTCCACTGGTGATTCCGGAAGGATGATAAGTTTGGAATCCTGCAGGGAACTGTGGCGGAAGAATCTGTCGCATTCACAGTCCTCTGAACACCTCTGGACATTGTCCACTGGTGATTCCGGAAGGATGATCAATTTGGAATTTTGGAGGGAACTGAAACGGAAGAATTTGTCGCAACATGAACAATCCGCTGAACACCGTTGGATGGCAGGCTCTGTTGTATCTAAAGGGATAGGGGCCTCTGGTTTTGGTGTGGGCTTTGGTGGGCAAGGATTATTAGAATACTTATACCCCGAACTCCACCGGACTCTGCCTGATGTGAAAGAAGGAACATGAGGGGTCGGG
>JACEEZ010006982.1:470000-492500 GCA_016584305.1 Chionoecetes opilio | reverse complement strand
TCTCTCTCTCTCTCTCTCTCTCTCTCTCTCTCTCTCTCTCTCTCTCTCTCTCTCTCTCTCTCTCTCTCTCTCTCTCTCTCTCTCTCTCTCTCTCTCTCTCTCTCTCTCTCTCTCTCTCTCTCTCTCCCCTTCAGAAATATATCTCTATCTCTATCTCAACTTTGCCACTTTCTTGAAATAACATCCTCATACAGTTGCAGTTGTTTATTGGTGTTTGTTTGTAGTATATGTTTGATGCATCGTTGCTTGGTGTTGGTAGTTGTTTTCGTGTGTCCTCTTCGTAGAACTTTCAATTTTTGTCTTGTATTGCTTGTGATAAACTTTCAAAGTCAATTTATGTGTGTTTGTTTGTTGTCATGTTTGTTTCTTGTTTGTTACTTTGATTCATGCGTAAGTGTGTGTGTGTGTGTGTGTGTGTGTGTGTGTGTGTGTGTGTGTGTGTGTGTGTGTGTGTGTGTGTGTGTGTGTGTGTGTGTATGTGTGTGTGTGTGTGTGTGTATGTGTGTGTGTGTGTGTCCTCTTCATGCAGGATGTTTTGTTGTAAGTTGTAGTTCGTTTGAGGACAAGACTTTCTTTCATCAAAGTAATGGTACGTATTTTGGTTTGGCCTCCACGGATGTTGTGTAGCCCGGTGACTCGCGTGTTGGATCTCCGTTGTAAATCTTCACATATTGTTATCTACAGTAATGATGACTTACTCGCATGCAGAGGTATCAATATGTTATTAATGTCATCGTGTTCAAGAGCCAGGCACTATACGTCAAGACACTCATGAAAATTATAACAGTGGAGACGTAACACAAGATGCTTACATACTCGTCAGTTTCTTTTGCTGATGATAATACTGATGATGGTGAAGATGATGCATATTCCTCGTGAATCTACTAAGCTTCTGCCAGTGTATCCTCCCTTCCTCACGCTATTAAGTCATTCCAAACCTATCTAAAGGTGTTGCTCTCTCTCCCCCCCTCCCCTCCCTCCCGTACACGTCACCCCCCTCCTCCATCATACCGCTGACGTGATTGGCTGGGTGGAAAATGTCACATAATGAGAATCCTGCATGACTTCAGCCTGGAAACCGTAACATATGAATAATATTTTGCTTGTATGTTGAGTAAACTGTCGACGCGATCCCGCATGTAAACTATCTATCATTCAGTAATGTAAGCCGCTATTGAGCTTTAGTTACAATGTTTAATGTATTGAAGGCTTCACGAATAACTGTTTCATTGCACAAAACTATTACTAATTCCTCCATGTAGTTTTGGGGGTTTAATGTACGAGTATATATAATGTGGTGCATTAATTAGTTGGCCAAATTGTTACACCAACCTGGAAATGAGGATGGTAATGTATTGTTCTGTTTTGCTATAATTCACAGGAAGCATGCAGTGTAGCACAACTCTGGTGGCTCAGTCAGGGTTGTGTGCTGAATCAATGGGCTTACCTAGAAGTTATGTTATTGAATTGTGGTAGAAATATGAGACTTGTGTTTCACCCTGTAGGATGAAGAAATGAACTGAGCGCTCTTAATATGTCGTAATAACAGTGTGTGTGTGACTGTGTGTGTGTGTGTGTGTGTGTGTGTGTGTGTGTGTGTGTGTGTGTGTGTGTGTGTGTATGTGTGCGTTTGCGTGTGTGTGTGTGCTGTGATAGAGGTGCCTTGTCTTGTGTGTATGAGTCGCAGCTGTCCTCGAGGTGTGAAGGATATAGTGTGTAGCAGCGAGGAATGGAACTTTGGCTATCATGGGCAAACCATCCTTATCCCTTTCCTCACCTCCCCCTCCAGACGAAAACACACACAAGCCTGAGTTCAATGAGTGCGCCGAGCTGGACGGTATCTCTGTGTTCGAGAACAAGACTGAAGGGCTGGAGGTTGTTATGGTAAGGATAAAACTATAATGTTTGATCAAGCGCTTGACCCTGTATAGGAAATATTGTTGTGAATAACTCGAAACTCTCACCTATCTATCTAGCGTTATGTACTTATATATCTGTTCAACTTTCTTTATCTACCTGTCAAACATATAGACCTATTTGACGTGTAAGAGACGTAAATTCAAGGTGTGATTTGTGCTGCACTGTAGAAACGAACAGTCCCACG
This sequence comes from Chionoecetes opilio, assembly GCA_016584305.1. NCBI lineage: Eukaryota > Metazoa > Arthropoda > Malacostraca > Decapoda > Majidae > Chionoecetes > Chionoecetes opilio. The sequence goes on along the minus strand of JACEEZ010006982.1, from coordinate 490,396 downwards.
CGGGGGATGTACAGCGTCAGTCTCTAAGTCTTGTCCTCGGTGGGACGGTCTCTATACAGGTGACTGCCATCGACAAGGACCATGGCATCAACGGCGAGGTCACCTATCAACTCCTTAATGACCTGGACACTTTCGCTATAGAGACCAGGACGGGCCACGGCTACATCACCACCACAAGGGTAAGTAAGACAAGGTTGTTCTCTCTGTTGCGGTGCCACTTTGATTAACCATAAGCCATTGACTCGAATTTTGAGTATTTGCCATTCGAAATTTTTCAAGGGGGATAAAATTATGAGCTTCATTTGTCATCCTGTTTTACCCATAAGGAAAGCCGACAGAAATACAGCGGAATGCGTCATCGGCCCTTAGTTTATTATTTCATTAAGTGTTGAAGAAATTGCATGAAACGCGTGACTTTCGTTTTTACAAAATATCTAAGACAACCTGTCTTAAGGAGGAGGCTGTCGTGTTTTCTCACAACACTAAGCGCTCCTATGTCTTTTTTTAAGTTTTTTTTATCGATGTGCTATAGAAAACTTACCAAGTGTGACGGTTTGAAAAATGTTAAAAGTTTATGCATAGAAAATAACAGAGTATAAATAATGGATAATTATAGTTGCATCAATATGTTCCGTGAAGCAGCGTGATGTAGCCACTGTACGTCGATGATGGATTGTAAGGAATCTTGTGTAAAGTTGTCCGCTCGGTGCCTCACGAAGCTCCTCCCGTGATCCCAAGAGTGCTCACAGTTTGCAAGCGATTACTTCGTCACAAATATCTCACTGACTCTGATAAGGAAAAGAAATGTAAGCTTGTTTTCAAATTCTCATTTTCTTTAAACAAAACTTTTGGACCGAAAAATTCAACCTCAACACAAGTGGGTCGAGATGATGATGAACTTCCATGTATGACGCTTGCATTTCTTATTTTACTAAATTGAAGTTTTGTTACGTCGGTTACCTAAATATTATTCAACACACACACACACACACACACACGGGAACTCCGTAGTGTAAGGGTTAGCACGCTCGGTTCACAACCGAGAAGTCCCGGGTTCGATCCCCGGGCGGAGCGAAGACAGACGGGCAGTCTTCTTAAAACCCGAGCCCTTGTCCACCCAGCAGTGAATGGGTACCGGGTGTTAGCCGGGGGTTTGTGACCCGCCTCCCGGGGTGGTGGCTTCGGCCAACACTAAGCACTAAGGATGAATGATAAAAATGTTGATATGGAGACGGGGCCATACGAGCGTCGCTCTGGCCCTGTAAAATACAACTAGATGAATACAACTAGATGAATACACACACACACATATTTTTCGTACATTAAAGTAGCTCATTTCCTAAATATGTATTTCATATCACCGGGTTATCACAAGTGTCTTGTGTTTCGTTGCGCGGAACAGATGCTGGATCGCGACGCCGAGGATCGGGAATTCTTCCTGACTGTGATCGCCAAGGACGGCGCGCCGCTTGATGAGGCCCTTCAGGAGGCCTGCACCTTCAAGATCATCGTGGATGACATAAACGACAATCCTCCTAACTTCGACAAGCCGGTGTGTAGGCAGCAACGAGCTTAAATATTACTAAAACTCTGCATAGATTTTCTAATTCTTTGCAAAGACTACTCCACCTACCTAGTAAAATTTTAGTTCACGCCTTCATGTCAGTCTATGGGGCGTAAAAAAGCTTTAACAGATAAACAGTATAAAAAATAATCAAGCTTCCTTACACACTTTATTTTCCTGCACAGCTTTACGAGCAGAACATTGCCACGGATCACAATCAAGAGACGGCCGTACTGAGAGTCACGGCCACCGACATTGATACACTGCAGAATGCCGATATCTTGTACAGCCTCGACGATATCTCGGACGACTCTTCTTATTTCTCCGTCGACAATCACACCGGCATCATCAACCTGGTGAAGGAGCTGGATGAGAGCATGGTGAGTACACTTCTTACCTGCTGAAGAGCAAGGAAAATGTGTGCTAGATTGAGCAAATGGAGATAACAGTTTAGTCTTAGAGATATTTATGTTTTGTTTCTCTTTTTTGACTGTGATTCACGGTACCATTAGACAAAAAGTTGACAGGTATTCATGGTAAGGGAATGCTGAGGTCATGATCTCTTTCCTAACTCACTCAGGCCAGTGTGAAGACCTTTCAATTGCTGGCCAGGGCTACCGACAAAGGGCGAGTACCTCTGACCAATACAGTTCGAGTGAAGGTGATGGTGGTGTCTTCGGGGAGTCTGCCGCCCTCCATCATACACACCGAGGCCCCAAAATCCATCCCAGAAAATGCGCCGCTTCAGACAAACGTGGCCACCATCTGTGCACAGTAAGAGTCGTCACCTTCCATTTATTTGATGCACCGGAATCCTCTGCACACTCTTCCTCAAAATAATGTTTACAAAATTCATTTGCATGGATTTATATTTCTTAAATGATCACAATATATTTTTTCTGTCTCTATCTCTATAAGTGTCTAGGATCACCACTGCGCTTTACTTTGCCTGCTGACTTCTTTGCTCTAAAATCAAACAGCAGTACAGAGAGGTGGTAGATGAGAGGTGGTAGAGATATGGCGATCGGAACGTAAACTTTGGGATCAGTCTTTGCCAATTCCAACCAGGGAGATTTGTAATCCCTTGTATGTTATCCATTAACCATAACCTTGATTGCGATTTTATTCAGGTAAACAGTCGATGTTCCAGCACATGCCTTACAAGGTGTCATTGTGAATGGAACTTGTACCGAATCCAGCACAGGCTGTCTCACAAGTGGTGTGTAAAACGTATCATTGCATAGCAGCGTTGACAAAGCAAAAAAAGTCATATGGGGAGAATGACCTTCACCATTGTTGCCGGCGTTTTTTTCTTTGTTAGCAACGAAATCCTATTCCCTTATATACACAAGATCACATAACGATGGCATGCTAGCAGAACAGACAACACACGGCGCCGTTTGTGTAAAGACTTTTAACAATTTTTTTTCCCCCCGCTCCTGAGTCTGACCTACTGCTTCTTCCCTCGGCAGGTCCAATGTGCCCAACGAGCCCGATGTTTTCTTCATCCTCGTGACGGGCAACACGGGGGACACCAACGCTGACGGCACCTTCGCCATCAAGTAGGTACTCCCTCGCGGAGATGAATGAAATGAATAACACAATTCTTTGTTTTCTCATCGATACAACAACAGAAACGTGCAATACTAACCTTCCCCGTGCATTCACCCTTCAGAAAGCTTGGCAACAACGATCCCGTGTGTCCCTCGGGAAGTCGTGGTGTTGTCGTTTATCTTGCCGTCAGGAACCTCGACTACGAGACCATCACGCAGTACAGGTTGATCCTGCAAGTTGTGGTGAGTTTTGACCCGTGGTTTGAGGTTTGGTTTGCATTTTGAATGTCTTTGTTGACTACCACAAAAAGAATCAGACCTCAAATGGCAATATGGACAAAAAAATCAACATTACTGAGTGACTCATGGAAAACTCTTCGTTCTCTTGTGTACTACGTACTTAATGATACAGGATGTTGCCTTATTTTGATCTGATCACAGTATTTTTTTTTTTTATCTATTTTTTTCATCCCTTGTGCGAATTTGTCCTCTGCAGAACACGCAGAACGCCAGGGTGGACAAGGAGGTGCTGGTCAAGATCCAGGACGTGAACGACATTCCTCCGCTGCTGCAGCCCTTCGACGGCGCCATCACGGAGAACTCCCCGCCGATCCTCATCACCACCATCAAGGCCATAGACAAGGACGCCTCACCTCAATTCAGAAACGTAAGGAAGCACAACCACAGGCACTCATGTCGTTTGAGTAGGTCACTAATGAAATGATCGTCAGTACGGGTAAGAAAGATAAACTGCGGAAAAGGATTTATTCAGGTTTGTTTTTGGAGCTTGATGAGGCTTCCGTCTGCTCTGCCCACAGCTCGTGTACTCCTTCGACGGGCCGGACGTGACTGATGAGGTCAGGAACAAGTTCGATCTGTCGAGGGATGGGCAGCTGCGCACCCTCATGCGGCTGGACAGGGAGGAGAAAAACAAGTATATGATTCCTGTTCATGTTACTGACGGTGGTAAGTAAAGACTCTTCACTCTTCATGTCTCCCTTCCAAACCTCTCAATTACTAATGTTTGCACGCTGACAGCTGCTTACACTTTTGCGAACGTATCTGGTGTTTCATGTAAATTTTCATGTTGGTCATTTTCATTCAATGCAGAAAATGCGTAAGAAAATAAATAAACACACAGCGAAATCAATCGCCGGCACTTCAAAGGTGACCTTATTATTGGAGACTCCTGCCGAATTATTAAATGCTTGTATTTCCAGCTCTTCAAACCCTGTGTTCCATCCGATGAGGAGTGGCTCGCAGCGACACAGTGTTCTCAGTTGTCAGCATCGTGATATATTGATAGATGAATTAGTGACAGACACAGCGTAATGGGAGACTATTACTGACGGAACAAGGTAGTGGGATGATGATACTAAAGAAACAAAAATACAGTACATAATAAATATTTTTTTCAAAGTATTCCTACTCGCCATATATATATATATATATATATATATATATATATATATATATATATATATATATATATATATATATATATATATATATATATATATATATATGGCGTCCCGCAACCTGGCAACATAGAAAATTGAATGGAATTTACTTTAGACATTTATGTTTTTATGGCTGAACTCTTACAATACATACAAAATATTTCAATTACCTGTATGATATAAAAAATAGTGTATTACTTGAAATATTACGTAATATTCGCAATTCGCATTCGCGAATATTAAAACCAAATATTCGCATTCGCATTCGCATTCGCGAATACGGAAAATAGACATTCGGTCCATCACTAATATATATATATATATATATATATATATATATATATATATATATATATATATATATATATATATATATATATATATATATTCGCGAATACGGAAAATAGACATTCGGTCCATTACTAAATATATATATATATATATATATATATATATATATATATATATATATATAATATATATATATATATATAAAATATATATATATATATATATATATATATATATATATATATATATATATATATTATATTAGTGATGGACCGAATGTCTATTTTCCGCATTCGCGAATGCGAATGCGAATGCGAATATTTGGTTTTAATATTCGCGAATGCGAATTGCGAATATTACGTAATATTTCAAGTAATACACTATTTTTTATATCATACAGGTAATTGAAATATTTTGTATGTATTGTAAGAGTTCAGCCATAAAAATATAAATGTCTAAAGTAAATTCCATTCAATTTTCTATGTTGCCAGGTTGCGGGACAAGGACCCACTCTTACACAAATACTTACGTGATAATATCTTATATGAATAATTATTATTGCAAAGTTTACACTTTGCAATGTCATTAGAGATAATCTCGAAATAGTCCCAAACCACACATGATGTGACTGGACGCTATTACGCAGTAGGCTGCTGAATATTGTTCTCTTTCAAAGAAAGTTGATTGTGCTCGTGGGTGACAGAGAAGAGCGTGTATATGCTTACTGCAGTATGGCACACGAGGCAATGAGTTGATTAAGTTCAGTAACAGTGACCTTGAGAATAGCGGCTTAGCTGCGGCTGCCACTCTGTTGAAGGGTGGAGGCTGGAGGTAGTGTCCGAAGGACACTACCTTGGTTACCTGCTTTGGCTACCACTACACCTCCTCGCCCTTTTTTTTTAACTAACGGTCGGCTAAACTATTAATGTATTTATATGTTTGCTTGTGTAATATTATGTTCACTTGTTATTTTTTTTAAATATTTTTGTAAGTTTATTGATTTGGGCAAAATATTCGCATATTCGCAAACAACTACGAGTGGGAGTGCGAATGCGAATACGAATACGAATATTGAAAAAAACATGCGAATATTCGCAATTGCGAATGCGAATGCGAATATTCGGTCCGTCACTAATATATATATATATATATATATATATATTAGAGGTGGACCGGATATCCGAATCCGCATTTGCATCCGCGGATATCCGCATAATTTTTAACATCCGCATCCGCAGATATCTGAATTTTTTTTTATATCCGCATACGCATTCGCATCTATGGATGCGGATGTTAAGCGGACATCTTGAATAACTAGACACTACATGTTGTTGGAGAGAAGGAGAGAGAGAGAGAGAGAGAGAGAGAGAGAGAGAGAGAGAGAGAGAGAGAGAGAGAGAGAGAGAGATTCGAAATACTGTGCAACTGGTTAAAAATAAAATAATTTGAGGTTTGTTTGTGCAGAGGAGTGTCACTTAAAATATCCGTATCCGCATCCGCAAATATTTAAAATAAATTTCGGTATCCGGATCCTCAAATATTGAAAAATCGGCATCCGGTCCACCTCTAATATATATATATATATATATATATATATATATATATATATATATATATATATATATATATATATATATATATATATATATATATATATATATATATATATAAGCGAAAGTGTGTCTGTCTGTCTGTCCGCGATAGGTGCCGCCCCTAGTGGCGCAATCCCCTCATATGGCACAGTTTTGGAATCGGGTCGACCAGGGGAAGGTTTTAAGCCCACGTATGAGATGATCCGATCACTTTTTTTTTTTTTTTTTTTTAGCAGCCTATTAGCGAGAATTGTGAAAAAAAAGTGGGTTGCGAGAATTGAGGAAACCTTGATGTAGGGTGATGGGTAATGGGGTGAGTGAATGGGTGGGGTGATGGGTAATGGGTGTGGGGTGATGGGTGAGTGAATGGGTGGGGGGTAATGGGTGATGGGTGAGGGAATAGATGGGGGTGATGGGTAATGGGTGAGTGAATGGGTGTGTGGTGATGGGTAATGGGTGAGTGAATGGGTGGGGGGTGATGGGTAATGGGTGAGTGAATGGGTGGGGGGTGATGGGTAATGGGTGAGTGAATGGGTTGGGGGTGATGTGAATGGGTTGGCGTTAATACATACATTTCTACATCCATGATTTCAGGAAAGCTAGAAGGGGCTATCTGGAGAGTCTGTGTTTGGTGGGCCGAAGGCCCATCAATAGCCCTCCGCAGGAGCAAGCCAAAAAGTCCGCCCGGAGGGCGGCTTTGCGGCTAGTATATATATATATCTATAATAATATAAGTGAAAGTGTGTGTGTCTGTCTGTCTGTCCGCGATAGGTGCCGCCCCCAGTGCCCCAATCCCCTTATATGGCACAGTTTTGGAACCAGCTCGATCAGGGGAAGGTTTTAAGCCCACTTATGAGATGATCCGATCACTTTTTTTTTTTTTTTTTTAGCAGCCTATTAGCGAGAATTGTGAAAAAAAGTGGGTTGCGAGAATTGAGGAAACCTTGATGTAGGGTGATGGGTAATGGGTGAGTGAATGGGTGGGGTGATGGGTAATGGGTGTGGGGTGATTGGTGAGTGAATGGGTGGGGGTGATGGGTGATGGGTGAGGGAATAGATGGGGGGTGATGGGAAATGGGTGAGTGAATGAGTGTGTGGTGATGGGTAATGGGTGAGTGAATGGGTGGGGGGTGATGGGTAATGGGTGAGTGAATGGGTGGGGGTGATGGGTAATGGGTGAATGAATGGGTTGGGGGTGATGTGAATGGGTTGGCGTTAATACATACAATCATGATTTCAGGAAAGCTAGAAGGGGCTAACTGGAGCGTCTGTGTTTGGTGGGCCTTTGGCCCACCAATAGCCCTCCGCAGGAGCTAGCCAAAAAGTCCGCCCGGAGGGCGGCTTTGCGGCTAGTATATATATATACTAGCTGAGTTAACCGGCGTTGCATGGGTGAAAAATTAGATCAGTTAATTGAAATGCATATAGTTTTTTATTCGCAGAAAATTATTCAGTAAGTAGACCAAAGCTGTGAAGGGAGAGATAAACAAACATGTAGTCAAACAAACCTTTATTTGAAATTAGAATTTATAAAAAAATTTATATACAACATTGCAGGTTTTTCCAAAATGAGAGTATACATAAAGATTGTTAGCTGTAAATAAAATGCCCCCCCCCCCAGTAAAAGATCACACCCTAGAACGGTCAGTAACGCGGTGCCGGAGTCAGCGTGGAGCCAGCAGCCACCACGACCGCTGTCTGTTGGTGGGATACCCGCCAACCCTCGTGGGAGTTAGGGCTGTGCTCCCCCACGGTCCCCCCCCCTCTTACGCCTCTGTATAGCCCAGTTAGCCAGAGTGCTAAGAAACATATCCTAATATAATAGAATAGGTGCAGTTTTACATCTTGAAAAAATATAGAACATTCGGTAACACTCATATGGAGCGGGAGGATTACATTTTTTTCCCCCAATATGAGCGTTACCGAATATTTGTAGAATGATTATTAGGCTACATGTTTATCGATTACTCCTCATATGGAGGAGTATGTAATGTAAAATGCAACGTATACTCATAAAATGAAACTTAATCAACTTGGTAAGAAAATATGAAATGTGGATAACAAAGTCCGTATAGTTTATTTGTTTTTCTAACATCCATCATCAATAGTCAGTTTTGTTGTCGCCAATGTGATTTCATGTAAGAAAAGAACTGTACTGTATATGATGACGTGCAGTCATATGCGTACACGATTCTTAGTGATTTGCCCTATTATTCTGCCTCAATGCATAATAGTATCTACTTTTTTTTTTTACCATCTGTTGCATGACTTTTCTTCTTTGCTCTCTATATAACATAACCTGAATTCACAGGTGATGGCCCATCAAGAATATAGTCATTCTCGCCATAGTCATTCTCTACCTTCACCACGTCCCCCGTTTCGGCAACCATTATGCCTGGCGGGGATGCTGGTGATCGTATCAGGGGCTCATGACCAGAGCAGGTGTCGTGTGCCAAACTAATAACAGGCAAACCAGCAAGGCAAACACATAGCGTCTGCTTAAGAAGGTCGCATTGGTAGGCCAACTTAGCTTCCTTGGCTGCTTGGATACACCACAAATTGTCTCACTAAAGTTGATGCCTTCAAAAGTTGCCAGTGCTCTTCCAAGCCGGCTTTTAAAATTCCAGCTGCAAATGATTATATTGACGAAAATTTTATTAATCTTAGTAAACTCAGCGTCATTTTGTTGGACAAAACGGGTGACGGCGTGACGAGTAACCACTCTGCATAAACCCAGTATCATAACGCCGCCTTCACCTTGGCGGCCCTGCAAAGCCCCGCTAAGGAGTCCACCATCGCCGCGCCGCACGTATTAATGACCAAATGTTAGCTTAAGGTGTTGTGGTAGAGGAGGATGGTACGTGTGCTAGCAACTCTCTGCCCGTCACAGGCAGTGGAAATATCTACGCAAATATGAAAATGGAAGTGCACATAATACTTTCGTAACTGCCTTGAGCATAATACTGATATATATCATGGTTGTCTGAAAGAAAAATTACTTAAAGTACGCCAAGGCTCACAAAGAGATGCATGTAGATGACTAAATTGTGATTTCAAGTTGAATACCTTATAAAATAATGGAAAAATGTTAAAGTGGATGTATACTCACACTGCTGAAAGCTGTGCAACGCCATCAAAGGAGAATTTTTTTTAATAATTTATCAAAGTAGAAGATTTTTGTATAATTAATTATTACATTTACTCGAAAGGACAGTCCTTCCTGACGTTGGGAAAAAGCCGGAGACAGTCGTTGTTTGCCTGGCTATGTCACACTTCTATCAAACAGTTATTCTGCTTTACTAACACCTTTATAACAGGTTGTTCTGGACGTGTGCTCGACCAAGACAGGAAATCACGCAGCATAATGAGATTACGGAGGTAGCCACGTGTGAGGGTTTTGTATAATAAACACATCGGCAGGTCACCAAGCTAGGGTGATCTGGTGCCTCCCTGTCACTGTGTATACAAACGTTTATTTTCTCTCGTTCATCTGATAAACTAAAGTAATGTTATGAGGAAAATATCAGATAACAGTGTTCAATATTTGTTATTGAATGTGAATCAGGTCAACGATGCACGAGTGATGGAGGGAGGATGGCGGCGGGCGCGGTGACGTCATGTGGGTGTGGTGCGAGGGAAGTGAAGGTTCAAGTAATGTACGCCCTTGCCATAAACTTCAAACACATTGTCGAGTTGCATAATCGACCCTACTATTAAACAATGTCGAGCAATATCAATCAATCAATCATTGGGGGCATACGCCGGGGGGCGCGTCGCCTCGCCCACCCTACGACGCCACTCCCGGGGGTCACCACGCGCGAGTTCCCATGCAGGCTCCTTTCCCATACCAAGCAGCTCTCGACAAGAAACATCAACTTGCCCCAGCCACGAGCCTTGTGGGCGCCCCCTTGGCCTCCTCCACGCCGGATTGTTTCTTACAGATACAACCCGATGGGAAGGATCGGTTTCAGGGTAGCGTGCCACATGCCCATATAGCCGAAGTTGGCGCTGACGGACTATGCAGGTAATAGGCCTCGATTCAGTCTCACGGTGCAATCGCTGATTTGACACGTAATCATCCCAGCGATACCCCATGATTCTGCGAAGACACTTATTACCAAAGGCATTGATTCGTCTCTTCAAGTCACTATTTAGTGTCCATGTCTCACAACCATAGAGTAAGACAGGGATCACAAGCGACTTGAAGATCCGGATCTTTGTCCTTCTGCACAGGTACCGACAACGCCAAATACTCCCGCTGAGCGAGTCCATAACACCGTGGGCTATGCCAATCCGCCGTAAGACTTCTTGACGTGACCCGCCGTCATTATGGACTGCGCTACCAAGGTATGTAAAACTTTCCAAGATCTCAATGTCCTCGCCACACGCATGAACAGACTGTACTGCTTCATCTAGTAAGTCTCCAAACACCTGGACTTTGGTCTTGAGTCAGGAGACCTCAAGTCCCAAAGGCTTTGCCTACCCGTGCAGCGCCTCGAGAGCCATCACCAGGACCTCCAGCGACTCAGCAAAGATTACTGCATCATCGGCAAAAACAAGATCAGTGATCTTGATGTTGCCGACGGATGCTCCACAATCACTTTGATCTACAACCTTGTCCAATACCCAGTCCATACAAGCGTTGAAAAGTGATGGGGCAAGGACGCACCCTTGCCTCACTCCTGTATTCACAGGAAAGAAGCTGGATACACCTGTCCCACACTTCACAGCACTTTCAGTCCCAGAATACAGACCAGTTATCAAACCAATAGTCCTTGCAGGAATCCCTCGAAGTCGCAGAAGATCCCAAAGTGACTCACGATGCACTGAGTCAAACGCCTTCTTGAGATCAACATAGGCTGCAAGCATCCCCTGTCGAAACTCACGTCGGCATTCCACCAGGAACAATATGGACATCAAGAAACAGTAATACAAGCGTCACAACAAATAAGCAGAGCCTCTGGTGCTACGCTATAGAATAGATACACACGTATGTGAAGTCTCTTAATGTTTCTGACGTCTTGTTTTTTTGTATCTTACACGAACACAGTTTACGAATACGTTTTTATCAAGTGTCACCACAGTTTGCTAGTATCTTCGAAATGATACAATTTGTTATCATACATAAGTAATGAAATTGTAAGTATTATGAAATTATATATTTGTAAGAAAGCATTTTCGAAACGTTGAAAAATCTGCCGTTATCAAGCGTCGTCGTCGTCACCCAAACCTCGCGAGGCAGAGAATGTCCTGCAAACCACAGTGTGCCACTCAGTTATTTAAAAAAAAAAAAAAATCATCTAACTTGTACGAACATAATTAAAGAATTAAAAAATTTACCCACATCTGCCCAACGCATCCTCTCCTCCTCCTCCTGGGCTGACATTTCAGGACAAAACTATGATCTTGCCCCTGGTGCTCTTTAATGTGGGATTTTGCATCATTATTTTTTAACGTTTACGTAAAAATCAATGAATGAATCCTGATGTAATGTCATGTCACTCTTGATTGTCATGAATTAAATTTAATCTCGACTCAGCTGGAGTCAGGTATCGGCGTCCTTAGTTTTTCTTGATGTACTTGATCCCTTGCTCACTCTCTCCCATAACCCCCACCCCCCACAACACAATGAGCTGCGTCCCCACCCCCCACAACACAATGAGCTGCGTCCCCACCCCGCACAACACAATGAGCTGCGTCCCCACCCCCCACAACACAATGAGCTGCGTCCCCACCCCCCACAACACAATGAGCTGCGTCCCCACCCCCCACAACACAATGAGCTGCGTCCCCACCCCCCACAACACAATGAGCTGCGTCCCCACCCCCCACAACACAATGAGCTGCGTTGCCTATGTGCCACACCACACAATGAGCTGCGTCCCCACCCCCCACAACACACAATGAGGTGCGTCCCCACCCCCACAACACACAATGAGCTGCGTCCCCATCCCCCACAACACACAATGAGCTGCGTTACCCATCCCCCACACACACACAATGAGCTGTGTTACCCATCCCCCACAACACACAATGAGCTGCGTCCCCATCCCCCACAACACACAATGAGCTGCGTCCCCATCCCCCACAACACACAATGAGCTGCGTCCCCATCCCCCACAACACACAATGAGCTGCGTCCCCATCCCCTACAACACACAATGAGCTGTGTTACCCATCCCCCACAACACACAATGAGCTGCGTCCCCATCCCCTACAAACACAATGAGCTGTGTTACCCATCTCCTACAACACACAATGAGCTGCGTCCCCATCCCCCACAACACACAATGAGCTGCATCCCCATCCCCCACAACACACAATGAGCTGTGTTACCCATCCCCCACAACACACAATGAGCTGCGTCCCCATCCCCCACAACACACAATGAGCTGTGTTACCCACCCCCCACAACACACAATGAGCTGCGTCCCCACCCCCCACAACACACAATGAGCTGCGTCCCCATCCCCCAAAACACACAATGAGCTGTGTTACCCACCCCCCACAACACACAATGAGCTGTGTTACCCATCCCCCACAACACACAATGAGCTGCGTCCCCATCCCCACAAACACACAATGAGCTGTGTTACCCACCCCCCACAACACACAATGAGCTGCGTCCCCATCCCCTACAACACACAATGAGCTGCGTCCCCATCCCCCACAACACACAATGAGCTGTGTTACCCATCCCCCACAACACACAATGAGCTGCGTCCCCATCCCCCACAACACACAATGAGCTGCGTCCCCATCCCCCACAACACACAATGAGCTGCGTTACCCATCCCCCACAACACACAATGCGCTGCGTTCCCACCCCCACAACACACAATGAGCTGTGTTACCCATCCCCCACAACACACAATGAGCTGCGTCCCCACCCCCCACAACACACAATGAGCTGCGTTACCCATCCCCCACAACACACAATGCGCTGCGTTCCCACCCCCCACAACACACAATGAGCTGTGTTACCCCACCCCCACAACACACAATGAGCTGCGTTACCCATCCCCCACAACACACAATGAGCTGTGTTACCCATCCCCCACAACACACAATGAGCTGCGTCCCCATCCCCCACAACACACAATGAGCTGCGTTACCCATCCCCCACAACACACAATGAGCTGCGTCCCCATCCCCCACAACACACAATGAGCTGCGTTACCCATCCCCCACAACACACAATGAGCTGTGTTACCCATCCCCCACAACACACAATGAGCTGCGTCCCCACCCCCCACAACACACAATGAGCTGTGTTACCCATCCCCCACAACACACAATGAGCTGCGTTCCCCATCCCCCACAACACACAATGAGCTGCGTCCCCACCCCCCACACACACAATGAGCTGTGTTACCCATCCCCACAACACACAATGAGCTGCGTTACACATCCCCCACAACACACAATGAGCTGTGTTACCCATCCCCCACAACACACAATGAGCTGCGTTACCCATCCCCCACAACACACAATGAGCTGTGTTACCCACCCCCCACAACACACAATGAGCTGCGTCCCCATCCCCCACAACACACAATGAGCTGCGTCCCCATCCCCCACAACACACAATGAGCTGTGTTACCCATCCCCCACAACACACAATGAGCTGCGTCCCCATCCCCCACAACACACAATGAGCTGCGTCCCCATCCCCCACAACACACAATGAGCTGTGTTACCCACCCCCCACAACACACAATGAGCTGCGTCCCCATCCCCCACAACACACAATGAGCTGCGTCCCCATCCCCACAACACACAATGAGCTGTGTTACCCATCCCCCACAACACACAATGAGCTGCGTCCCCATCCCCCACAACACACAATGAGCTGTGTTACCCATCCCCCACAACACACAATGAGCTGTGTTACCCATCCCCCACAACACACAATGAGCTGCGTTACCATCCCCCACAACACACAATGAGCTGTGTTACCCATCCCCCACAACACACAATGAGCTGCGTTACCCATCCCCCACAACACACAATGAGCTGTGTTACCCATCCCCCACAACACACAATGAGCTGCGTCCCCATCCCCCACAACACACAATGAGCTGCGTCCCCATCCCCCACAACACACAATGAGCTGCGTCCCCATCCCCCACAACACACAATGAGCTGCGTCCCCATCCCCTACAACACACAATGAGCTGTGTTACCCATCCCCCACAACACACAATGAGCTGCGTTACCCATCCCCCACAACACACAATGAGCTGTGTTACCCACCCCCCACAACACACAATGAGCTGCGTCCCCATCCCCCACAACACACAATGAGCTGCGTCCCCATCCCCCACAACACACAATGAGCTGCGTCCCCATCCCCCACAACACACAATGAGCTGCGTTACCCATCCCCCACAACACACAATGAGCTGCGTTACCCATCCCCCACAACACACAATGAGCTGTGTTACCCATCCCCCACAACACACAATGAGCTGCGTCCCCATCCCTCACAACACACAATGAGCTGCGTTACCCATCCCCCACAACACATAATGAGCTGCGTTACCCATCCCCCACAACACACAATGAGCTGTGTTACCCATCCCCCACAACACACAATGAGCTGTGTTACCCATCCCCCACAACACACAATGAGCTGCGTCCCCATCCCCCACAACACACAATGAGCTGTGTTACCCATCCCCCACAACACACAATGAGCTGCGTCCCCATCCCCCACAACACACAATGAGCTGTGTTACCCATCCCCCACAACACAAATGAGCTGCGTCCCCATCCCCCACAACACAATGAGCTGTGTTACACCTCCCCCACAACACACAATGAGCTGCGTCCCCATCCCCCACAACATACAATGAGCTGCGTCCCCACCCCCCACAACACACAATGAGCTGCGTCCCCACCCCCACAACACAAATTGAGCTGTGTTACCCACCCCCCACAACACACAATGAGCTGTGTTACCCATCCCCCACAACACACAATGAGCTGCGTCCCCATCCCCCACAACACACAATGAGCTGTGTTACCCATCCCCCACAACACACAATGAGCTGTGTTACCTATCCCCCACAACACACAATGAGCTGCGTCCCCACCCCCCACAACACACAATGAGCTGCGTTACCCATCCCCCACAACACACAATGAGCTGCGTTACCCATCCCCCACAACACACAATGAGCTGCGTCCCCATCCCCCACAACACACAATGAGCTGCGTTACCCATCCCCCACAACACACAATGAGCTGCGTTACCCATCCCCCACAACACGCAATGAGCTGCGTCCCCATCCCCCACAACACACAATGAGCTGCCTCCCACCCCCCACAACACACAATGAGCTGCGTTACCCATCCCCCACAACACAATGAGCTGCGTCCCCATCCCCCACAATACACAATGAGCTGCGTTACCCACCCCCCACAACACACAATGAGCTGCGTTACCCATCCCCCACAACACACAATGAGCTGCGTCCCCACCCCCCACAACACACAATGAGCTGCGTTACCCATCCCCCACAACACACAATGAGCTGCGTCCCCACCCCCCACAACACACAATGAGCTGCGTTACCCATCCCCCACAACACACAATGAGCTGTGTTACCCATCCCCCACAACACACAATGAGCTGTGTTACCCATCCCCCACAACACACAATGAGCTGCGTCCCCATCCCCACAACACACAATGAGCTGTGTTACCCATCCCCCACAACACACAATGAGCTGCGTCCCCATCCCCCACAACACACAATGAGCTGTGTTACCCATCCCCCAAACACACAATGAGCTGCGTCCCATCCCCCACAACACACAATGAGCTGTGTTACCCATCCCCCACAACACACAATGAGCTGCGTCCCCATCCCCCAACAACACACAATGAGCTGTGTTACCCTTCCCCCACAACACACAATGAGCTGCGTTCTTATCCCCCACAACACACAATGAGCTGCGTTACCCATCCCCTACAACACACAATGAGCTGCGTTCCCATCCCCACAACACACAATGAGCTGCGTCCCCATCCCCCACAACACACAATGAGCTGCGTTACCCATCCCCACAACACACAATGAGCTGCGTCCCCATCCCCCACAACACACAATGAGTTGCGTTACCTATGTGCCACACCACACAATGAGCTGCGTCCCCACCCCCCACAACACACAATGAGCTGCGTTACCCATCCCCCACAGCACACAATGAGCTGCGTCCCCACCCCCCACAACACACAATGAGCTGCGTTACCCATCCCCACAACACACAATGAGCTGCGTCCCCATCCCCCACAACACACAATGAGCTGTGTTACCCACCCCCCACAACACACAATGAGCTGCGTTACCCATCCCCCACAGCACACAATGAGCTGCGTCCCCCCCCCCCACAACACACAATGAGCTGTGTTACCCATCCCCCACAACACACAATGAGCTGCGTCCCCATCCCCCACAACACACAATGAGCTGTGTTACCCACCCCCCACAACACACAATGAGCTGCGTCCCCACCCCCACAACACACAATGAGCTGCGTCCCCATCCCCCACAACACACAATGAGCTGCGTTACCCATCCCCCACAACACACAATGAGCTGCGTTACCCATCCCCCACAACACACAATGAGCTGCGTCCCCATCCCCCACAACACACAATGAGCTGCGTTACCCATCCCCCACACCACACAATGAGCTGCGTCCCCACCCCCACAGCACACAATGAACTGCGTCCCCACCCCTCACAACACACAATGAGCTGCGTCCCCATCCCCCACAACACACAATGAGCTGCGTCCCCATCCCCCACAACACACAATGAGCTGCGTTACCCATCCCCCACAACACACAATGAGCTGCGTTACCCACCCCCCACAACACACAATGAGCTGTGTTACCCATCCCCCACAACACACAATGAGCTGCGTTACCCATCCCCCACAACACACAATGAGCTGCGTCCCCATCCCCCACAACACACAATGAGCTGCATCCCCATCCCCCACAACACACAATGAGCTGCATCCCCATCCCCCACAACACACAATGAGCTGCGTCCCCATCCCCCACAACACACAATGAGCTGCGTCCCCATCCCCCACAAACACACAATGAGCTGTGTTACCATCCCCCACAACACACAATGAGCTGCGTCCCCATCCCCCACAACACACAATGAGCTGCGTCCCCACCCCCCACAACACACAATGAGCTGCGTCCCCATCCCCCACAACACACAATGAGCTGCATCCCCATCCCCCACAACACACAATGAGCTGCGTCCCCATCCCCCACAACACACAATGAGCTGCGTCCCCATCCCCCACAACACACAATGAGCTGCGTCCCCATCCCCCACAACACACAATGAGCTGTGTTACCCATCCCCCACAACACACAATGAGCTGCGTCCCATCCCCCACAACACACAATGAGCTGCGTCCCCACCCCCCACAACACACAATGAGCTGCGTCCCCATCCCCCACAACACACAATGAGCTGCATCCCCATCCCCCACAACACACAATGAGCTGCGTCCCCATCCCCCACAACACACAATGAGCTGCGTCCCCATCCCCCACAACACACAATGAGCTGCGTCCCCCACCCCCCACAACACACAATGAGCTGTGTTACCCATCCCCCACAACACACAATGAGCTGCGTCCCCATCCCCCACAACACACAATGAGCTGCGTCCCCATCCCCCACAACACACAATGAGCTGTGTTACCCATCCCCCACAACACACAATGAGCTGCGTCCCCCATCCCCCACAACACACAATGAGCTGCGTTACCCGTCCCCACAACACACAATGAGCTGCGTCCCCATCCCCCACAACACACAATGAGCTGTGTTACCCATCCCCCACAACACACAATGAGCTGTGTTACCCATCCCCCACAACACACAATGAGCTGCGTCCCATCCCCCACAACACACAATGAGCTGTGTTACCCATCCCCACAACACACAATGAGCTGTGTTACCCATCCCCCACAACACACAATGAGTTGTGTTACCCATCCCCCACAACACACAATGAGCTGTGTTACCCATCCCCACAACACACAATGAGCTGCGTCCCCACCCCCCACAACACACAATGAGCTGCGTCCCCATCCCCCACAACACACAATGAGCTGCGTCCCATCCCCCACAACACACAATGAGCTGCGTCCCCATCCCCCAAACACACACATGAGCTGCGTCCCCACCCCCCACAACACACAATGAGCTGCGTCCCCACCCCCCACAACACACAATGAGCTGCGTCCCCATTCCCCACAACACACAATGAGCTGCGTCCCACCCCCCACAACACACAATGAGCTGCGTTACCCATCCCCCACAACACACAATGAGCTGCGTCCCCATCCCCCACAACACACAATGAGCTGCGTCCCCACCCCCCACAACACACAATGAGCTGCGTCCCATCCCCCACAACACACAATGAGCTGCGTCCCCATCCCCCACAACACACAATGAGCTGCGTCCCATCCCCCACAACACACAATGAGCTGCGTTACCCATCCCCCACAACACACAATGAGCTGCGTTACCATCCCCCACAACACACAATGAGCTGCGTCCCCATCCCCTACAACACAGAATGAGCTGCGTCCCCATCCCCCACAACACACATGAGCTGCGTCCCCATCCCCCACAACACACAATGAGCTGCGTTACCCATCCCCACAACACACAATGAGCTGCGTCCCCACCCCCCACAACACACAATGAGCTGCGTCCCCATCCCCCACAACACACAATGAGCTGCGTCCCCACCCCCCACAACACACAATGAGCTGCGTCCCCATCCCCCACAACACACAATGAGCTGCGTCCCATCCCCCACAACACACAATGAGCTGCGTCCCCATCCCCCACAACACACAATGAGCTGCGTTACCCATGTGCCACGTCGCGTCTTCCCCCATCAGACCACAACCGCACCTCCATGTACTGGATCACCGTCAAGGACATCAACGACGTGAAGCCGAGGTTTGACAAGACCCTGGGCGTGTACGAGGTGCAGGTGCCCGAGGACAAGGGCGTCGGCAAGAACACCGGCATCGTCCTCAAGGTCATTGATCCTGATGTCGGTAAGTTTGATATATCTTTTGCTTTTTTCATAATTTATGATTTTCCTTCTTTCTTTACCTCTTGATCGAATGCACATACCCGTTTTTGTAAAATCTTTGTTTAGTCATGATATTAGGTTTTATATGCAGTCATGTTTCTTTACATGTAGATATGTATTATATATTGTTCACGCTATAAAAGGAGGAAGTGAATACTATGATTTTCTTTGCATCTGAAGAGTAGCATTCGTTCAGAACACTTGGTCATTTTTTTCCGGCGGCAGTGAACCACAACGACTTCCAAATCGTCAAAGGCAACGAGCAGCGGAAGTTCAGCATCGACTCCACCACGGGCGAGGTGACGGTGGCGACCAAGCTGGACTACGACGACCCAATGCGGGACAGAAATGTGAGTGTTAACAAGAGACTCTTCTTTCCCAACAACCTCAATATTAGGTGAATTCCGTCCGTCAGCAGATGGTAGCAGGACGTTGTACTCTAATGAGTCTTCAACGTTTTAAGTGGGTATCACACGGGGCTTTCTTCGGACTACTTCATCGAACAAAACGGGCATTTGGTTGGACATGTTCATCGAACACTGACAACACCTATAACACACGGTTGAGCTGGGGCGCTTCACCCAACCATAACATGAACAAGGATGGTGCGTACAGTAAACAGTGGGAGGCGCGAAGATTTGCTGTTTATGTTTTAACTTTAGGGGCATAAGTACTGGTGAAGAAAAGGGAAGAGCTGATTGTTAGAAGAGAACAGCGACAGATGAAGACGCGTTCGTACGGGTTAAATGTAAACAAATATCATATCAGCTTCCTATT
>JACEEZ010006982.1:455000-465000 GCA_016584305.1 Chionoecetes opilio | reverse complement strand
CTCTCTCTCTCTCTCTCTCTCTCTCTCTCTGTTTCCAATGTCAGGCGATAGCACTTGTCTTTCCTTCAATACGGAGAAACTTAACATCTTCCACTGATATCTATTGGTCCATTTTTTCAGTTTCTTGTTCGTTTAATTTATTTCATATCGAAGAAACAAAAAAGTTGAAGCTACTGTAATCACTATTTTGTTGGCATCACATTTTGAGTATTTCCATCTGTTCATAATGTAACTTTCCTGCTTTTTTCTGTATTCATTCACACACTTACATCTTACAATTAACCCCTTCAAGCCCAGATCTTTCCTTTTGATATATAAAATCTTCTGTTGTTAGCCATAAAATTACGAAAAATAACTTATATACTAAATAACCTAGTGGACAAGGGTATCTAGTAAACAGGTCATATCTATAAAACATTGCTCATATTCAATAAAATCGTCTAGTGGTGGCCAAATTACAATAGAAATTACGTTCTGGGCCGCAAGGGGTTAAACATTATATTTCACGCCCAACAGGAAAATAGCTACACGAAGTTCATGGAAAATACAGATCCCCGCACGGTGACCCCTGTGATCATCCAGCTGGCAGACTGGGACACTGAGGAACATGGTTGTCCCTGCACACTGGCCCTCGACGACTCCACTTCGGCAGATATCGTCCACAAGTTCGGCGTCACCAAAGTGGAAGCGTAAGTGTTGCTAAGGACCGCGGAATGTGTTGTTTGTTTTTGGTTAAGCGTTATGTTAAGGTGTTTGAGAGGTTTACGAGGGAAGATAAATCACTACATGTCTCTCTCTCTCTCTCTCTCTCTCTCTCTCTCTCTCTCTCTCTCTCTCTCTCTCTCTCTCTCTCTCTCTCTCTCTCTCTCTCTCTCTCTCTCTCTCTCTCTCTCTCTCTCTCTCTCTCTCTCTCTCTCTCTCTCTCTCTCTCCTAATTTGTTTCTTTTCTACGTCTTCTTTTTCTTCTTATTATTATTATTTTCCTTCGACATTATCATCATCGTCATCATCTTCTTTTTCTTCCTCTACTTCTTCTTCTTCTTCTTCATGATCTTCTTCTTCTTCTTCTTCTTCTTCTTCTTCTTCTTCTTCCTCTTCTTCTTCTTCTTTTTCAACACAGAGCCCCCTCCCGCTTCTCCATCGTGCCCCTCGTCACGCTGGACAGAGAGGCGCAGAAGGTGTACAAGCTGCCCTTCAGAACCACCGACCGCGACGGCGTGAACGGCATCCGCATCCTCACCGTGGAGGTCGGCGACAAAAACGACTCTCCCATGAGTGACGGGCAGAGCACTATCCAAGTGTACAACTATCTGGTAAGGAAAGAGCGCATTGTTGTTTATAAACGAGCGAGTTCTTTGATTCTTGTTTGTTTTTTCTAAAAACTTAAAAGTCATTGTATAGTAAGGGCAGAATTTTTTTTTAAGCTATTAAATTTTTTATTTTTAGGAAAAGAGAATCAATGTTGAAAATCTATACCTTTGGAGAAAATTAAAATTAATTGAAGTGTTCTTACACTTAACAGTGGATTCATAGTAGTAGTAGTAGTAGTAGTAGTCGAAGTAGTAGTAGTAGTAGTAGTATTAATAGTAGTAGTAGTGGTAGTAGTTGTGATAGTATTAGTAGTATTTGTAGTGGTGGTAGTAAAAGGCTAGTAGTAATAGTAAACACACACACACAACGGTACAGTGGCACAGTGGTAAAGCTCTATCCTGGCACTTGACACTCCTATTTATATGTCGTACACTGATACCTACTTAAACAATTATTTTTTTTTTTTTTTTTTTTTGTACATCTATGCCTATAGCGCCTGTAGGCAGTGGTGACCCAGGGCTCGGAAGGTACGCTCTGGAGGTTCACTTGAGGGCTGTGATGGCTGGCCCTCGCCCGTGGTGGCGCAGGCAGGATTTTTATAGTGACGCCTGTGATTAGAGGCTCATGCCACCCCCCTGTGTCCTCCGATGCACTCGCAATCGAAGGTAGAGTTAATGGGCAGCATGTGGGTGTTCTTAGGCCACTCAACGGTGCAGAAAGATTTTGGTTTTCTTCGGGGATCGAACTCGGGTCACCGAGAACGCCACTTGGAGACGCTAAGCACTCTGCTACCGCCTCCCCAGTTCACTTGAACTGAACAACCGGATGTAAACTGGCCCGTTTCAGTTACCACAAAGCCATCTATGTATTTACTTTGTTTGTGGAACCAGAGAAAGAGATTCCTTGGAGAACTGAACAGAAGTGAGGTAGTGCGAAGAGAAAAATAAAGTACTTGACCAAAATCCAGTACGGTTCAAAAAGCAATGCTAGACGAAATCATCTCATGTCATTGAACACAGAACAAGGAGGCTAGTACAGCAGAAACGGCATTGGAAAAAAATAATAAAAGCTTTCATAATAGAAGACGGCAAGAAGCATACCATGATAATACATACATACCACATAATATATAACTTTTATTTTGATGCGCAGGGTCAGTTCCCCAAGATGGTGATCGGCACCGTGCACGTCACTGACCTTGACGACTACGACGTGGGCGATAAAGTGTTTGAGATCGATCCGTCAACGAACCATGAAGTCGACACGAACTTCGATGTCGACTACAACTCCGGGGAGATCACGATGCTGAAGGGAGCACCGGACGGAACCTACCTGCTCAGGGTCAAGGTGAGGCGACGCGGAAGAAATGTTTTAGTGTTGAATATTACACCAAAGTCGTCTCGTCCCATTACTGTGACCCTTTTTGTCCTCCCATTACTTTGCCCTTTTTTGTCCTCCCATTACTTTGCCCCTTTTTGTCCTCCCATTACTTTGCTCCTTTTTGTCCTCCCATTACTGTGATCCTTTTTGTCCTCCCATTACTTTGCCCCTTTTTGTCCTCCCATTACTGTGACCCTTTTTGTCCTCCCATTACTGTGACCCTTTTTGTCCTCCCATTACTTTGCCCCTTTTTGTCCTCCCATTACTTTGCCCCTTTTCGTCCTCCCATTACTTTGCCCCTTTTTGTCCTCTCATTACTTTGCCCCTTTTTGTCCTCCCATTACTTTGCCCCTTTTTGTCCTCCCATTACTGTGACCCTTTTTGCCCTCCCATTACTTTGCCCCTTTTTGTCCTCCCATTACTTTGCCCCTTTTTGTCCTCCCATTACTGTGACCCTTTTTGTCCTCCCATTACTTTGCCCCTTTTTGTCCTCCCATTACTTTGCCCCTTTTTGTCCTCCCATTACTTTGCCCCTTTTTGTCCTCCCATTACTTTGCCCCTTTTTGTCCTCCCATTATTTTGCCCCTTTTTGTCCTCCCATTACTTTTCCCCTTTTTGTCCTCCCATTACTTTGCCCCTTTTTGTCCTCCCATTACTTTGCCCCTTTTTGTCCTCCCATTTCTTTGCCCCTTTTTGTCCTCCCATTACTTTGCCCCTTTTTGTCTTCCCATTACTTTGCCCCTTTTTGTCCTCCCATTACTTTGCCCCTTTTTGTCCTCCCATTACTTTGCCCCTTTTTGTCCGCCCATTACTTTGCCCCTTTTTGTCCTCCCATTACTTTGCCCCTTTTTGTCCTCCCATTACTGTGACCCTTTTTGTCCTCCCATTACTTTGCCCCTTTTTGTCCTCCCATTACTGTGACCCTTTTTGTCCTCCCATTACTTTGCCCCTTTTTGTCATCCCATTACTTTGCCCCTCTTTGACCTCCCATTATTTTGCCCCTTTTTGTCCTCCCATTACTGTGACCCTTTTTGTCCTCCCATTACTTTGCCCCTTTTTGTCCTCCCATTACTGTGACCCTTTTTGTCCTCCCATTACTTTGCCCCTTTTTGTCCTCCCATTACTTTGTCCCTTTTTGTCCTCCCATTACTTTGCCCCTTTTTGTCCTCCCATTACTTTGCCCCTTTTTGTCCTCCCATTACTTTGCCCCTTTTTGTCCTCCAATAACTTTGATCATTTGTATCCTCGCAGGTGGAGGATCAGTTCCGGAATGAGGTGGCCTTCGGCGAGGTGACTATCAGGGTGATGGACCTGACGGAGGAGGCGATCATGCAGTCAGGCTCCTTCAGGGTGAAGGGATACTCCTCCCTACAGCTCTTCCAGCAGCAGGAGGTGAGTGTCCAGGCCGTGTGCCGCCCTAAGGGTCATAAGGCTGCAGGGAAGGTCTGTGTGCTGCGATGCTCGTCGGAATATTTTGGTGGTAAGAGTCAGGTCGATATAAATGGTTGTGGATTTGGTTGTAATTTCACTGTGTAGGGATAAAGCCTCCACGTTGTTTGGCCATCTTGCTCCATGTCCAGACAGGCATTGAAATTTCCAGACATTAGAGGACCTCTCTGGAGTCGTTGCTGTATATGTATCATTCGGCGGTATTGGTTCCTTTTTGGACGGAAGACGCCAAGATCTCCGGGGATGCTGGTGGTGTTTGCCTTGTTGTATAAGTGAAACATAAACACGAATCAGAGAACTTGAAATGCAAATTGACACCTTTGGTAATAACTGGTTTCACAACATGGTGATATATCAATTAAATAATCAAGGACTGGTCCACGATACTATCTATCATCAAGGCCTTCTGGCTGGAAGGTTTGCAAGTCCCATCGTTAGTATTTTTACTAGGTAACTACGTTAGTATTTACTACTAGATAATTCTGGTCATCAGGGTAAAGCACACCTGAGACACGCACCAGGCCCGTGACCGGAGCAGACTGATCGATCCTGAATAAGAGTTCCCCAAAATGCGAAGGATGTTTGCTTGGAGGATGCATTCTGATGACTTTCACGGAGATGATTCCTCGAGGGGAAGACAAAGCGTAGCGTTCCTTCCTCTACCATATGCCATTCCTTGATGACGATATGCATGACAAAATTGCGTGTGTGTGTGTGTATGTGTGTGTTTGTTTGTGTATCTGTGTGTGTGTGTGTGTGTGTGTGTGTGTGTGTGTGTGTGTGTGTGTGTGTGCGTTTGTGTGTGTGCGTGCTTATTCATCATGATTGCTTCCGCTACGATTATAGCATCAAGTGTTTACAAATGTCGTTGAAATGATACGAGTATTTTTTTTTTTTTAAGTGATCGTGTTTTCCTATACATTAAACTTTTCTTTTCTTACAATTTGTAGATGTATTTCTTTTGTTTAATGTTGCTGTGTGTGTGTGTGTGTGTGTGTGTGTGTGTGTGTGTGTGTGTGTGTGTGTGTGTGTGTGTGTGTGTGTGTGCGCGTGTGCGTGTGTATTCATCTAGTTGTATTCATCTAGTTGTATTTTACAGGGCCAGAGCAATGCTCGAGTGGCCCCGTCTCCATATCAACATTTTTATCATTCATCCTTAGTGCTTTGTGTTGGCCGAAGCCAGCACCCCGGAGAGCAGGTCACAAGCCCCGGCTAACACCCGGTACCCATTCACTGCTGGGTGGACAGGGGCTCGGGTTTTAAGGAAACAACCCATCTGTTTCCGCTCCGCCCGGGGATCGAACCCGGGACTTTTCGGCTGTGAACCGAGCGTGCTAACCACTACACCACGGAATACCCACACGGAGTGTGTGCGGTGTGTGTGTGTGTGTGTGCGTGCGTGCGTGTGTGTGTGTGTGTGTGTGTGTGTGTGTGTGTGTGTGTGTGTGTGTGTGTGTGTGTTTAGGGAACTCCGTAGTGTAGTGGTTAGCACGCTCGGCTTACAACCGAGAAGTCCCGGGTTCGATCCCCGGGCGGAGCGAAAGATAGATGGGTGGTCTTTCTTAAATCCCTAGCCCTTGTCCACCCAGCAGTGAATGGGTACCGGGTGCCAGCCGGGGGTTTGTAACCCCCCCCCCCCCCCGGGGTGGTGGCTTCGGCCAACACTAATATGCAGCAGCGGTAGATCACTATGGCTCTGAGGCATTATCCTCTAAACAAAACAAACAAGAAACAAGTGTGTGTGTGTGTGTGTGTGTGTGCGTGCGTGAGTTTAGAAAATAGGAGTCTTAATATAAAAAAGAAGCCCCATCACATTTCCGTAATCGCGCCTCGACGTGTCCACACCCAGACCGCCGTCACGGGCACGAGCCTCTACGAAAGACTAAAGAATGCCATTGCAAACATCCACGAAATCCCCGCCGAGAACGTGGACATCTTCTGCGTGCGGGACGTAGGGAGTGACGTGGACGTCCGGTACAACTGTCACGGCTCGCCTTACTTCACTGCCTCCAGGCTCAACGGGCTTATGCTGACCTACCTGTCCAAGGTGAGTACCTGAGGCTATTCTACCGGACGACTGCTTTGCGAAGAGTCTTGGGGAGGAACTTCAGTAAACTAATCAACTTATTAAATTTGCTAATCATATAATGGAATATTTGCCTGATTGCCCAACTCTCTAATTACTGTTTCTACATTAACAACAATATTTAGTACCACTACTCTTACTACTACATACTACTACTACTGCTACAATTACTACTACTTCTACTACTACTACTACTACTACTACTACTACTACTACTACTACTACTACTACTACTACTACTACTACTACTACTACTACTACTACTACTGCTGCTACTACTACTACTGCTACTACTACTACTACTACTACTACTACTACTACTACTACTTCTACTACTACTACTACTACTACTACTACTACTACTACTACTGTTGCTATACTACTACTACTACTGCTGTTACTACTAGTATTACTCCTGTTACTACTACTAATAATATTACTACTATTGCTACTCCTTCTGCTAATACGACTATAATCTCTACTACTATTACAACAACTACTACTACTACAACTAATACTATTATGACAACATTAACTACTACTTCTACTACTACTACATCCAACAACAATAAATACTACAACCACTGGCAGCCTAGACGGCTTTTTGTTTACAATATTAGGAGGTATGGCTTTGTCCAGGGCTGTGAATTGAATGTCGAGAAGAGAGGTGCGGGAACGCCAAGCACAGTAGAGGTGAGTTTGGAGATTTTGATTTTTCATTTTCTTCCCGGCAGCTCAACTCTGACCTCAAGGTGAAAATATCTCAGGTAAACCTGGATCGGTGTCTGTATGAAAATGACCCCGCCCGGCCATGTGGCACTAGCATTGGCGGCAGCACAAGCTGTCAACAGACTTTGAAGGCCAACATGACTTCGCCTCTGGTGGTGGCCGGCGACACCGTCACGATGGTTGGCGTTGACATCACTGACGAATACGACTGTAGCTGCGGTACTCTGGAGCCGCTTCCTTCCGTTTGCTACGAAGGCTACTGCTTCAACGGTGGCGTGTGTAAACCAGAAAACAACACATTAGTGTGCGAGTGTCCGTCCAATAAGGACTACGGGCCGAGATGTGAGCTCCTGAGCGCCAGGTTTGAGAAAGGATACGCCTGGTATGAGCCGCCGAAAGTCTGTGAAAATTCTACAATTTTTATGTCTTTCCAAACCTACGAAAAGACTGGGATCCTCTTGTACTCTGGTCCAACAGTGACGCGACCTTGGCATGACTATCCTAAAGACTTTGTTTATGTGGTCCTAAATAACTGGGTGCTGGAGACCTATATAGACCTGGGCACTGGGACTGTCAGTATATCCATCGCCTTAGAGAAAAACACGATTCGTACCTTTGACTATTCCATCACCTGGAATCATCTCGGGATCACTTTTGAGGTCATGAATTGTTCTGGCAGCTCTAACCCCGGGGCCAATGGTAATTGTAAGAAATCGGTTCCCTTGATAGGTGGCAGCGGTGCCAGTCACCTCCTAAACCTGGCAGCGCCACTGCAGCTGGGCGGGGTGGCGGCCATGGTCAGTTTTCAGCAGCTGGCAAACTCTTATGACTGGTCCATCACGCCGCCCAGTGTCGATCCCTTCCACGGCTGTGTTAATGAGTTCCGCCACAAAGATTTTCTCTACGACCTGAACTCGACGGACTATGATAAGGAGACATACAAGCCGTGCAACGCACCGACCCAGGCAAAAGTGATCATGGGCAATCAGTCAATTGTCATCATCGTCGTCAGCCTACTCTGCCTCATCAGTAAGTAACCTTATCCCTTGTTTTGTTATGTGTGGAGGTGAGAGGAATGAAGGAGCTATGAGGGTAAACTTCAAAGAATTACACCAAACGGCACAAATATAAATCCTACATCGGTTGGTTGAGCATTCAGATTTATTCAGATAATGGTTACTTGGCTAATGGATAATGGAGGTGTTAATGCGTTACTCTCCTGGTTACTTGTGACGGTAGGATAATGGGAAAGGGGGTTATGTGTATCTCCTGGTTCCTTGAGATGATAGGGTGATGTAATGGGGTTGCTATAGTGTCACCCCTTTGGTTCCTGGTGACCGGGCGTGGTTGCCTCACCCTTCCGGTTCGTGCCCTCAGTGTTGGTGCTCCTCATCCTGTGTCTGGCGAGGCGCAAGAAGAAGACCGTGTCCTGCCCCGAGCTGGACGGCATAGTGAAAGAGACCATCGGCAGCACGGACATCGAGGGCTTTGGCGAGAAAGACATGACCCAGTATGATCTAAAGCTTCTGCGGGTCGGTCCTGATGGCTACCTTTTGAACGGTGAGTTATGCGCCATTCTGTCCTGGCCTCCCTTCGCCTTCAGTATATTTGTACGTGTAGATGTTACCGGACGGAAGGAGGAGAGTATAACAGAGCTGTAGCGCTATAAAGTCATTGTTACAGATCTAGCTTTTTACCGATGAAGGTGAGTGTACATGCTAGCTGAAGAAAATGTTAGTCCTGAATTATGTATTGGTTTTGAGAGTATGAGAAGCCCAGTGTTAGATTTATGGTGAAGGGCTTCGGGTCACTTGCTGGTTTACGCAAGAAGTATTAGTACTATACTGATGAAGTATTATCTGCCTCGTTGAGTGTTTGTGTGTAAAGTTGTTGCGTCTTTGTGACAGGAGGAATGGGTTTTCAAGAACGATGTTATATATATTTTTTTTTCTTTCTCTCTCTCTCTCTCTCTCTCTCTCTCTCTCTCTCTCTCTCTCTCTCTCTCTCTTCTCTCTCTCTCTCTCTCTCTCTCTCTCTCTCTCTCTCTCTCTCTCTCTCCTCTCCTCTCTCTCTCTCTCTCTCTCTCTCTCTCTCTCCTCTCTCTCTCTCTCTCTCTCTCTCTCTCTCTCTCTCTCTCTCTCTCTCTCTCTCTCTCTCTCTCTCTCTCTCTCTCTCTCTCTCTCTCTCTCTCTCTCATATATATATATATATATATATATATATATATATATATATATTAGACTGGATGTGTTATGTTTAAGGATAAAACTATGACAATAGAAAACTGACAAAAAATATTTCGCGCCACGCCTGTCTGGGATCTCCATAGAACTGGTAGGGCGACATTTCTTTTCCCAAGGCAAGAGGCGGCGACAGGACGCACGCCTCCTGCTGGCCTCAGGTACTCCTGCCGATGGTGATCACTCCTGCACAGCCTTGTACCCTCTCACATCACGGCACATTGATTAACCCTAAAGGACATAAAACCGATGGAGGGAAATAACGAGCCTCGAAGTGTGTGTGTGTGTGTGTGTGTGTGTGTGTGTGTGTGTGTGTGTGTGTGTGTGTGTGTGTGTGTGTATTCATCTAGTTGTATTCATCTAGTTGTATTTTACAGGGCCAGAGCAACGCTCGTATGGCCCCGTCTCCATATCAACATTTTTATCATTCATCCTTAGTGGTTAGTATTGGCCGACGCCACCACCCCGGAAGGGGGGTCACAAACCCCCCGGCTAACACCCGGTACCTATTCACTGCTGGGTGGACAGGGGCTTGGGTTTTAAGGAAACAGCCCATATGTTTCCGCTCCGCCCGGGGATCGAACCCGGGACTTCTCGGTTGTGAACCGAGCGTGCTAACCACTACACTACGGAGTACGCTTGTGTGTGTGTGTGTGTGTGTGTGTGTGTGTGTGTGTGTGTGTGTGTGTGTGTGTGTGTGTGTGTGTGTGTGTGTGTGTGTTTTGACGGTGATGGGAACATACCTCATTATATTGTTCTTCACGTGATATAAAGAACACGTAAGGTAACATTGCCTTTCAATTTC
>JACEEZ010006982.1:420000-450000 GCA_016584305.1 Chionoecetes opilio | reverse complement strand
AGAGAGAGAGAGAGAGAGAGAGAGAGAGAGAGAGAGAGAGAGAGAGAGAGAGAGAGAGAGAGAGAGAGAGAGAGGGGAGAGAGAGAGAGAGAGAGAGAGAGAGAGAGAGAGAGAGAGAGAGAGAGAGAGAGAGAGATATTGCAGGATATACCAACTTAATCATTAGCGTTATTGTTGTTGTTAATTTTTGTTGTTGTCTTCATTAACTTCTGCATTGTGTTAATCCTTTGATGAAGGGAATAAAAATCTGCCTGAATGCCGCTGAAATAGCAGGGCATTAAGTAATTTGCCGAAGGTTGGTGCTGCGTTTTTCTATTATTCTTTTTTTCAAATAATGTGTATTTTTCCCTTTTTTTCGGGCACCCATTCAGGTATTGTCTTCTTTTTCATTAAATAATTCTATGCGTTTCTCGCAGTATTTTATTTTTTGTCTTTGTCTTTTGTTATCCTTTCGTTGCATTGTTCGTACCTTCTTACTTGTATTCATTCATCCTCTTTTATTCTTCTCAGTTTCGCAGAAGTTTTTTTTGTAATTCTTCCCCCAAAGCAGATTTTTTTATTCTCTCAAAATGGTCACTCGATATTTCGTTCACATTAAATATCTTTTTCCTTGTATCCGTGCATTTATCTGTATATAGTACATCATTATACACACATGTATAAAAAATTGTATATATATATATATATATATACGTATATATATATATATATATATATATATATATATATATATATATATATATATATATATATATATATATATATATATATATACTATATATATATATATACTATATATATATATATATATATGGAGGGAGACACGTGAATAAATAGGAATACATACAAAGAACATATACCAGGAGACCTATTGGTCTATAACGATGGTATCTGTTGAACTACATACTACTAATGATCAAACTACATGTAAGAGAACAGTTGGAAAAGGATACCATGCCCCTAAAGAGGATAGGAACATGGAAGTTTCATAATGAGAATGGGAAGTATGTACAATAGTATGCTAACTAAAACTTCCACTAACATTAAATCAATCCGGGTTATGTTAATACTATAAGTCGCGGAGCAATATCAAAACCCATATACTTCAAAGTACTCTTCTAGTCTGTTTTTAAATGTAATTATTGTGCTGGCTTCGACAATATTAGCTGGTAATTTGTTCCACGGATTGACAACTCTGATATTGAAATACTTTTTTCGAAGATCTGTGATGAAACGCTGTCCACTCAGTTTTAAACCGTAGTTTTTTGTTGTCACTTGAAGAGAAAGCCCGAGTAGGCTCCCTTGATTGATTATATCGAATCTGATTTTAAAAGTTTTTATCAAGTCCCCACGGATTCTACGCTTCTTTAAAAGGAAAACATATTTAGTTTTCGTAACCTCTCTTCATAAGATGAATTTAGCAGAGATGGAATTAGTTTTGTCGCTCTTCTTTGAACTGATTCTAATTTAGCTTAATTTTTATGAAACAAGGCGACCATAAATTGAACGGCATATTCTAAGTGCGGCCTAGCCAAGGACGTGTATAAACGTGTCATTACTTTCGGAGTTTAGGTTTCGTTTAATGAAGCCCAAAATCAGCCTTTTTACTAGCAGGTAAGCAATGCGTACTAGTCTTAAGACCATTACTAATGATGACATGTAAATACCTTAGTTAACGACCTATTCTGGACCTGATAGTTGAATTTGAGGTTATCGTAATTATATGCATTTACTTTACATTCAAAGGAATACAAATAGCCTAATCTACGTTAGCCTAAGCCTAATTTAATAGCCATTTATCGCTCTAATTCGAAAGTGTATCTAGATCTCGTTGTATAAGTGTTTGCTGTAGAAATGCTTTACCGCCTAATTTGGTATCAACAACAAATATATATGAAGGAAAACAGACTGCTGCACATTTCTAGTGCAACTTTTTAACGTTACTTTTCTTTTCATTCAGCTTAATTGTGTCTCGATTTTTTTTGTATTCGTTCGTCTTTTGTATTTATACCGTAATGATCGATCTGATTTGGGCATCGACGCTCAGTTTGAACAGTTCATTTTACATATCTTGCCATTCACGGATCCTCCCCTTCACATGATTTACTACAGGCTTCCGCTGCTCCTTACAATTATCTTGCTTCTTCCTCCCTTTCTGCCCTGACTGCCTCATGTCATACCCTCTCCTTTTCTAAATACCCGCAGGCACGGAGCGTAGGCGCCTGCCTGACGTAGCCGATGACACCCTTCAGAAGTGCAAGGCCCCGATAGCCCTGATGCCCGAGGGCCTGAGCATCGGGGAATTCATAGACGATAATATCAAAAAGGTAAGAATCGTCCACAGGTTTCGTTGATCATAAGATAAGACAGTCAAGGAGAAGAAAGCTGCCTCTTCTACTAAGTATACTCGCACCATTGTTTCATGATCTTTTGTTTACTTTGTTTCATCACTTTTTTTTATTTTGCACTTTTGTAGTTATGAATTGTTTTGTTTTGTCTTTCATGTTTTTTTCATTTTTCTTTTTGTTCTTTTTTGCGGTCTCAGGTGGACAAGGATCCGTCAGACTTCGACGACGTGCGGCACTACTGCTACGAGGGAGACGCGATGTCCATTGCATCCTTGTCTTCCATTGGTTCCGGTGCGTGACCATTGCCTTACTACTAATGCTGAACTCCTATCCTTAAAATATCTATTGAGTGATGTGAACATGCAGGTTTTTATGATGTACATTCTCTTTCATTAATAGGACGGTCAACTGATAGTGATGACACATTTGACTACAAAAACGACTGGGGGCCACGATTCAAGAAACTAAATGAAATCTACAAACGAGGCTCCGATGAAGACGACGACAGCGACTTCGAGTTCAACGTTCCCAAGCAGAGGAAGCGCGCCTCCCTGCCCCCGGCCGTCACCGAGACCCCGCCTGAGTCCCCCACTGATAAGCCTGTCACCACGTCACGTCCAAGCGAGGAACCCACCGTCACTTACGGCGGGACTGGCGGTGGGGGCGGCGAGAGGCCTCCCCCAAGGGCCACCGCTGAGCCCTTCAGCCCCGCGTCTCCATACGGGCAGATAGAGGGCGCGGAGTCGTGGTGCTAGTAGGTGCCCCCCGAGGTGCAGTGAAGGTGAGGTGGTGGGGGGGGCCGGGCCTCAGGTGCGTTTCCAGGTATACAAAACATAATGCATCTTCGCCGTAAGTGGTTGTATGAATTCGGTAAGGCGTTGCTAATATTCCTATAATGTTGTTTAGTTGTATGATTTTTTCCGAGGAATTGCTTCATCGCTTTTCCTAATGTGATACAAACCGTACGTAAGTCAGTGCTGAAGGCTACACAAACCAAAGGTGCTTCAATCAAAGCTTCACCGACTTTTCTCTCCCCATCCCACCGACCTCAATCCCTATCCCCCTGATGGTGCCTGTGAGTGTGAGTTCCGAGTCGACGCTTGTCTGGAAATAAATAGTAGGAAATGAATTTTCATGCTCGTCACCTTCGTCATACACACACATTATAATTCTTCATGACGTGACTACTTTTTTTTCCAAGGCGTGTCATTATATAAGAGTCATAAACCAACCGAAGATAGATGTTGCTTAGTTCATAAGGTTCATGTCCCGCGTACGGTCACGTGTATGGCGTTCAGTGTAATGATTCGTACAAGTAACAACGGCTGCATTGAGGCGATTCTATTTGGTAAGTATTCGTCCTTTAATTCATTTGTTATTTATTTAAAGATTTAATTTGGTGAGTAAAAACATTGATCTTGTGGTAAAATCACACAAATGTAATATAATTGTTTTTCATAGAATTTCTTCATCGCCAAAATGACACCATGTGTTCAAATCTTATCATTAAGTATGCAATGAACTTCTAATTGTGTTTACGTACCATTTGAAAATAAGTTTTGCGATTTCTGCTCAATTGTAGTCAAAGCAACAGGGCAGCACCTCCAGCGCTGGCCACGCCGGGATTCAGGAAGGGCGGGCACCACCCCGGCAAAGAGGGAGTGTCCGCGGTGAGTCCAATGGGTGGCGGCGCATGGGCTGCTTTCATTCCCTAGTCGTGTGCGTCACGGGAGACCAAACAGAATGACCAAATGTACCGGGAAGGGCGTTGGTTGACGCTCTCAGGGGTCAACACACCACTGCCTTTCTTTTTAGAATGTAAGGGTATAATATGATCCATCGTTTTTTTTTGTTGTTGATTTTTATTTGTGATTTTTACGACTATTTTATACACCAAGGAAGCTAAGAAAGTCACATTATTTTGTAACACTTGAAAATACTATAGTGTAGCATATCCGAGGCCAAAGTGTTTGTGATTGCGTGTATCTTTTATATAATAATTTTAGATAAGGAAATTCTAATTTTTAGTTATAGTAAGGAGAAGGAAGTGATTTTGATACATCAAATGACAGACATCTCAGCTCAGAACAATCCCTTGTTGACGGCTGCCACGAATACTGTATTGTTCCACCAACAGCCGGGAGAAAGGTGTCAGTGTTCACCTTTATCCTGCCTCAACATGAAGGCCAAATAAAAGCACATTAGATAGGCAGGGCTGGTAATGCTGGCTGCCGGGGTGAGGCAAGCGTGGCAATGCTGCGCCGCCTTGACAGGGACGCGGCAGGCCTGCGCAGCCGTGGCGGCGGCGGGGCGTGGCGTCCCTGTCCCAAGGTCTAGTTTTGTTGATTGGCTTGCTGAGTTTTTCATGTTGTGGAATGGGTGAGGAGATATGTAAAGACATTTCAAACGATATATTATATTCATTCTTTCACACACACACACACACACACACACACACACTAACATCTCTCTCTCTCTCTCTCTCTCTCTCTCTCTCTCTCTCTCTCTCTCTCTCTCTCTCTCTCTCTCTCTCTCTCTCTCTCTCTCTCTCTCTCTCTCTCTCTCTCTCTCATACACTTGGTTTTAAATTCATCATCTTGCCAGGTCTAGGTGGACCTCGGCAGTGTACTGGCACATGAACACCGGCTGCAGAGGCATAAACTGTATTCGTATTCGTCTGTTTCTTGACGTGGAGATGGTACTCCCATTCTCCGGTCCTCACCTCGATTCCTTAGTATGTATATAGAGTAATTCAGTGTACATATCATAGTATTTGATGCTGTAGATGTGTGTGTATGTTGTGTGTATGTCAGTGTGTATGCGTGTGTGTGTCTCGTGCCGAGAACACTGTTGTTCCTCACCGCGCCTTCCCTTAACACAGAGCGCCCTGTTCCTCGCCCTACTAAGTGCACTTTGACTGGTTATCCGCCAACAGCTGTAACTCTGTGTTTTCAGTAGTTAATTAAAGTACCTGCCCCCTAAACAAAATCGTTAGTCAGTTTTATGGCATTGAAACACATTCACACCATTCGAAACATGAATAATTGTTTTCCTCCTTTTTTCATGGAGTGTTGATCTTTTATGTATTACATGATCATGTAAATCTAGCCGTGTCCGTGCTGGCTTGTACTCATCACACGTCCACAGTAAGTGGATGTGGCGTGGCGGGACAAGCTGGGCAGGTGTTAAGGGGGCGGGCGACGGGACTCATGACTGGCCTCAATGGTTACTGTGTGGGGTAAACTGATGTTGTGCAGCAGCTGTTTTGTATCGGCCATATAAAATAAATAACTATTTATACAGTATAATTTTCCTTTCTCTACTTATTTGATTGCAAGAGGGACCAACTTATGGCCCTGCGGTGCCTGTTACTCTCTTCATTAGCAGGACGCCAGGTGAGTGTGTGTGTGTGCTTCGTGCGCTCAGTGACGCTGCCCTGCCCTTGGTATGGGCGTGTTCGCGGTGGTGGGAAATGTTCAGAAAGTGTGTGTAAGTGATGATATTCAGACTGGTGTTTTCACGTAACATACTTCGTGATGTGAAGGGAAAAAGCTTTCACAGGACCGTATAATGAGACTCCTCAAGACCCCTACTGGAGCCGTGACGCCACTTAGCTCGTCCATATGTCCAGCTGCCTCAAGGAAGCTAGAGAACAAACAGCTTCTCTGTAAAGTGACTTTTGGTATGTCACTTTTAGGGTGAGCAGAAACAGGTAACTGCTTTGATAGTGGTTTATTAACTTGGGTAAAAAGGTAACACAGGTAAGGTGACTCGTGGACTGGTGAGTTGCTCCTGCCGTGGATTTGGATGTCTTGTGACTTGAAGGCTTGTGAGTTGCTGGTACGGAGGTCTGTGTTCAAGTGTCTTGTCTCTACAAGAGACATCCTTTATAAAGAGCCAAGATACTCAAGACCTGACACCTGATGATCTGACTACCTGACACCTGATGATCTGACTACCTGACACCTGATGATCTGACGACCTGACACCTAATCCCTTAATGGGCAGTCGGCGAGATCATAGGTGATGTCGCCATGAAAAGTGGGAGGCGAGTACGAGGAGAAGGCTTTAAAAGAGAGAGGCGTGACCTGAGGGGGAATTTAAACCCAGGTGTTCCAGGACCAGACATCAAGTATACAGAACACAGAACACAGAACACGGGTGAACACATAGTTGAACACCAATAATACTATTACTACATATGCTCGGTGACGCTACCCGAGATGTCCTCATCTCGTCAAAAGGAATAATCATGAAACTGAACAAAGTAGATGGGACACAATAGAAATGGACACAAACATACCTATCTATATATATTAGAATAGAAATAAGGAGAAGGACACAGGAAAAGGATACGTACTCGTAAAATATAATGTGGAAAACATAAATCGTGGAAGGTACCGACATGGTACAAAATATATACATATAACTAAACTAATCTAAAACAGACATAAGAGTACGAAAAAAATATTGAGACATACAATCTTATGTACAAAATTACATCATAAGGTACATGGAAAAGAGAAACAAAAGGAGTTACTTCTCACTACTACGGAGGAAATAACGGTGGCTAGGGGATTGGGGAGCTGGTGAAGGAGTAGTAAAAGTAGCTGGTTGAGGCTGTGATTGAGGGAGGTGAGTTTTCAGCAGGAACGGGTTAGGGTCCTCACAGTTAAGGCCTGGGGAAACTTTTTTAAAGAGAATCAAGGGGGGCAACTTTCCTAGTGCCGTCAGTTAAGTGAAGAAACTGAACCTTATTCCCATGTTCCTGAGCTATGACCGGAAGGGGGCCGTCAAATTAGGGTCTAATTTGGAGTGTTTGATTGCAACAAGGGAATACACAATGTCACCTACGTCAAGTGTAAATGGGGAAGCTGATTTATTGTGATATAGGAGCATATCAGCTTTAGAGAGAAGCAAGTGATTGTTGGATCGTTGGTGCATTGTTGGAACGTGTGAACCTTAGTCTTGACAAAGTCATCATAGTTGTATAAAGATTAGAAGGTTTGGACAAAAGATCATAAGGAAGACATTTGTCCTGAGCAAACAGAATGTAATGTGTGTCTCAGAGACAGACTTGTTGATGGTGGAAATTTGAGAGAAGCCATCACCTGAGGAGCATAGGTGTCCCAAAGGGTGTCAGTGTCGGGAAATATGGAGCGAAAAGTGTTGAGGATTTACGGTTGCAACGTTCTACCAAACCGTTAGCACTGGGCGGTAAGCAAGAACATTACATTCCTGATATTGAACTGTTGGCACAAGGAATCAAGAATTTGTTTAAACAAACTCAGTGCCGTTATCAGACAACAGAACCGGGGAGTAGTGAAAGGACAAATGACATGATCAAGAAATGCACGTGCCACTTTTTGTGCTGATTTGTTAGGCAGTGGAGCAATAATGGAAAAACGTGAAAAATGATCAACAGCAACCTTTAAATATTGTTTTCCACGTTCAGTAAGAGGGAGTTTCAACAAATCAATGCCAAGAACTTCCCATGGTGCTGAAGGCACAGGATAACTGAGAAGGGAAACATGAGCATGTATATCACCTTTAGTTCTTGCACACCTATGACATACTTCAATGTAGTCTTGATATCCTTTCTCATGGTGAGCCAAAGAATTTAAGTCTAGCTTGTGAAAGTGATTTTTCCTTCCCCAGGATGTGAAGCATTTGTGTATCATGAATTAGTTTAAGGACAGATGGAATGAGTTGAGGAATGACAAGTTGGTGGATGAGACGAGACGGTTCATCTTGCCTGTAAGTGTGGTTGCTTTGTACAGCAACTGTTCCTGAAGGAGGTAATGTGAAAGAGAAGGAACCTTGGGAATGTCAGAGCCCATCACCTGATTAAAGGGTAATAGATGACTTTTTGCCCATGTGGGGTCATTGCGTTGAGCAGTGTAGAGATCATCGTGAGAAGCGTGTCAAATGTGGATGTTTGCGTGGTGACGGGACATGTAAGTGCACAGTTGCGAGAAAGAGCATCAGCTGCAACTTTTAGCTTTGCCTTGAATGTACGCAAACTCAGGCATGAAATCTTGAATTGTAAGTAACCATCGAGCCATGCGTCCTGACTGGTCCTTGGCCTTGAAGAGGTGTAGTAAGGGTTTATGATCCGAAAGGACCCTTGATAGGATAGCCATGAATGAGGTAACGAACTTCTTTAAGGACCAAAGGGACTGCAAGGGCTTCGATCTCGTCACTGCGTAGTTTTCTCTGCCTTGTTAAGTAGACGAAGGCATACCCCGATGGGGCGTTGTTTCCCATCGTGGTCTTGCATGAGTACTGCACCGAGACCAGTGTAGCTACGTCAGTGTTGAGAATGAAAGGGTTTAGTGTAGTCAGGGTACGCCAAGAACAGGCGCAGAAGTGAGAGCGTGCTTAAGAGCAGCGAAAGCGTTTTCCTGACTGTCAGACCATTGGAAGGGCACATCTTCTTGAAGAGTGAAGTGAGTGGAGAAGCCATGGCGGCAAATCCTTTGATACAATCTGCGGTAATAGGAGCTAAGTCCTATGAAACTACGGACTTGATCTACATTGACTGGAGTAGGATAATTACTTACAGCGCGACTTTGTCATTTGACGTTTGAATACCGTCAGCTTTAAATAAGATGGCCAAGAAAGGTAGTTTCTTTGCGTAGGAACGCGCATTTGGAGAGTTTAAGTTTCAAGCCTGCGTTCTGAAGAGTGAAAATTTTTTCTGAGTTTCTGGAGATGTTCTGGGACTGATTAGAGAAAACGATCAAGTCGTCAAGGTATGAAA
The DNA here is from genome assembly GCA_016584305.1 of Chionoecetes opilio. Lineage (NCBI taxonomy): Eukaryota > Metazoa > Arthropoda > Malacostraca > Decapoda > Majidae > Chionoecetes > Chionoecetes opilio. The sequence goes on along the minus strand of JACEEZ010006982.1, from coordinate 440,889 downwards.
AAAGTGTATTACCCATTAACCCAGTGAATATGGAATTGATAAAAGCGTTGGAACGTCGCGGGTGATCAGAAAGACCCATAGGCATACGACAGTACTGGTAATGTCCTGGGGGTTTGTAGAAAAAGCAGTGTATTCACGGCTTTCTGCGTCAAGTTCGACTTGCCGAAGCCGGAGCACAAATCCAAGTGGAAAAACAGTGTTATGATCACCTAAATTCTGCAAAATATCTTCGAGGACTGGCATGGGATACCGAGAAGGAACAGTCAGTTTGTTAAGAGCTCTGAAATCGACTACAGGACGCCATTCCCTGAGCTTTTTGGGAACCGGGAAAACATTGGGCTATTGAATGGACTGCTCGAGTCTTCAATGATTCCATCAGTTAGCATTTCGGAGACCATGCATCGAAAATGGCATTCTTACTGTGGGCCAGCGATACGCTGGTATGTAGGCAGGTTGGGCGCCCTTTTATAAGCTTAATCTTATGAGTGACGATTTTGGTTTTACCTAGTGTCTCACCGGGGAGAGACACAATACTCCTGAAGTCGGTCAAGAGTTGAATAAGCTCATCCTGTGAATCTGGATGGTCGTGGTTGGGACATGAGCTTGAAGGTCAGACAAATTTGAAGGCGCCTGAACTGAAATGGAGTTAACTGAACTCGTGGGCTCTTGTGGATATTCGTCGACACGAACGTCAGCTGGGTAGACGTAAAATGTACAAAGACGTGTACCACAAGTGAGAGTGACTGGAACTGTGGTGACGTTAACCACATAAAGGTTTGATCTGCCATGATTTTTGAGTCTGCACAGCGCTGCAGGAACAGCTAGAGCAGAATGAGTGACCGTCTCAGGGAGAGACAAAAGCATCGACGTTCGAAACGCCTTTTACCCGAACGTCTACCAGGGTGCAGGTGTGTGGTAGAAGCTCAACGTTGGACGAGATGACCCGCGGGACAGTGCTTAGCTTGGTCTTCTAAGACCTTGTAAAGTGGAACTTCTGGGGGTGGAGTGGTGTTATTAGACGCCCGAAGCGTCTGTGGCTACATACGCGACGAAGGTCTTACGTTTTCGTTTTGAGCGAGAAAGGCGACCAGCGGAACGACGACAAAGGTCTGATGGTGAATGTTGGTTATGGCATTGCAAGAGGAGAACTAGGAATGGAGAACACTTGTATCAGAGATTTTTCAGTAGGAGGCATGTGGAATCAAGAGCTTGTGAAGACACGGGAGAGTCGCAGGGAGTGGGGGAGACAATGTCAGTGTGAACAGAGTCAGGAAAGCTCTAGATTGTTTCAAGACCTCTGGAATGAAACGTTCACGCCAATAGATTCCCCTGTAAGCGTGGGGATAGGGTCTATTGTTGTTGGGTTTTGAGCAGGACGGCCAATGAGGCGTCAGCTGGAATGGTTTTTGCCGTCTTTCTATATAGTAAGTCAGGGTGACAGGGGGCAAGTCAGGAATAGGGATGTGTTAAACATAACTTTACCTAGAGTAGTGAGTGTGGTTCCATCGATTCCACAAAGTTGCCCGGTCAGAAGGTTCCCAAAATGATTAATTTTCGATGACGCACAGATCTGATGTTTTCAAAACACTCTTTTGTCATGATATTTACTGAAGAACCTGTATCAATAAACAAGGTGAAGTAGTTGCTGGTTGACTTCAGCTTGTAAAATCATTTGGGGCCTCCCAAAGTGTATTAGAAATGGCATACAAAGGGAGTGAAGGTTCCCTCTTTTGTGATTTTGGTTCGTGTTGCTTGGAGGAGTGCACGTCGTGTGGTAGTCATTGAGGGTTATACTGTTGTGAATGGCGAGGAGATTGTGGTCCTTCACGACCGTCAGAGGTGTCGTGTTGCTGTGAATATCGAGGAGCGTTTGTTCCTGCGCGACATTCAGAAGTGTCGTGACCACATTGACCATGGTGATCACAAAAGCGTGGAACATACTGCTGGTTTGAAAAATGACGTTGTGTATGAAGCAACGCCGATAGTGTGTCCCTTGTTTTTGCAGTAATAGCAATATGAGGCAGGTGAGTGATTAGCACGGACTGTCGTGAATGTGAAGATGAGCGTTGTCTTTGGCGATTGTTTGAGGGTGAACGAGTGTTTGAGTTGAAAGGAGGACGAGAAGTGCTTCGTGGTTGGTGGTGTTGGTGTTGGTGTTGGTGTTGTGTAGATACAGCAGCAGACATAGAAGAATGTGCATTGTTAAAAAACTAGTGAGAAGAGTCCTCAAAATTGGAAGTAAATGCAGTTAAGGTGTTGTTGGAGCAAAATGAAAGGGGGTTTATCAGACGCCTGTTTAGCTGTGGAAGGGTGTATGAGGAAAATATAAGTGTAGTATCCAAAAGGTTAGCGACAGTTGTAGACTCATTTTCCCATTTTCGTCAACCCATTCCGAAATTCTAAACTGTCTTATTAAGTCTAACTTGACGTTAGAAGATTGTTGTAAGGCCGACATAACTGGGATAGGGTGTTCTTGCCTTTTGTGAGTGTCTGCAAGTCTAAAGAGTGGAGCAAGGATACCGGATTTCTGACTGCCACTGAAATATTTATTGAATGTGGTCTTAAATTAGTCCCTATGTCTTAATTTGTAGAAAAAAATCACTCTGCAGGTATTTTCCTGCAAGGCAGTTAGACAAGTCACATCGGGACTTTTTGTTGAGCGATTTTTATTGTATCTTCAGTGATGTTACGACGCGCGATCTCACGTCAACATCTTTGAGTAATAGTGTACAGGAATATTGTTGCCTGTGAATTTGGGAAGGGGAAAGGGAAACCCCGTGTACCAGAGTGACTGAAGTTGGCGCTGGTGATGGCATGATGAAAAGGTGAATTTGTGAAGAAGAAAGGAATAAAAATATCCGAGTACACAAGTTATGACAAATAATGATAATAATAATAATAATGTAATATCCCAGATAAGAGTACGTAGATATGGAAAACACGCGAGAGAAAGTGAATAAAAATGAAATAACCCCAGTGTACGTTGGAGAGTGTTAGTGTATCACTTATGGAACAAAAGCATATGTGAGTGTGGAGTGTCCGTGTATCACTTATGTAACAAAAGAAAAAAGAAAAGGAAATAAATAAAAGCCGTTACGCTCACAATGTACAGATACCGTAACTCAGTGGAAAACCCATAAAGTCCAAAGGGCAGGAGTATCAGACACGGACAGACACTGTGAGGCGGACGCTGTAACAGTCACACAGCGTTTGCGGGTATGACAGGTCAGGATGCCTAGGGAGGTCAAGTTCTTATCAGCACACAAACCTAAATGAAAAAAAATAACAAGGTGGAAACACAAAAGAGATGGCACTACCAAAAAAATTTAAAACGGAAAATGAAAGTAGACACAAGCTATAGGGTATTGAAAGCACCTGGGAAAAAATATAATAATGAATGGTGTACTTAACGAATGTTTGAAGACTTGGTGAGGATGCTGTGGAAGGAGATTGGAGGAGATGAATCGAAGCGGGGCGGCGTGGAAAAAACAGAGACGAGGGGGACTGCAGGCGTGGAGCGTCACGTGGATGTGGACGGCAGGCGTGGAGCGGTCACGTGGATGGGAGGTGGACGGCAGGCGTGGAGCGTCACGTGGATGTGGAGGTGGGCGGCAGGCGTGGAGCGTCCACGTGGATGTGGGGGTGGACGGCAGACGTGGAGCGTCACGTGGATGTGGAGGTGGACGGCAGGCGTGGAGCGTCACGTGGATGTTTGGAAGTGGACGGCAGGCGTGGAAAAGTCAACGTGGATGTGGAAGTCCGGGCGGCGTAGGTGGAGGCGATGTGGCGGCGTGGCGTGGAAGTCCGGGCGGCGTAGGTGGGGGCGATGTGGCGGCGTGGGGGTCAAGAAGTGATTAACCTGTTACCATATCCACCGCTGCCACCATGTGTAAAGTGACTTTGGTATGTCACTTTTAGGGTGAGCAGAAACAGGTAAATGCTTTGACAGTGGTTTATTAACTTTGGGTAAAAAGGTAACACAAGGGAAGGTGACTCGTGGACTGGTGAGTTGCTCCCGCCGTGGATTTGGATGTCTTGTACTTGAAGGCTTGTGAGTTGCTGGTACGGAGGTCGTGTTCAAGTGTCTTTGTCTCTACAAGAGACATCCTTTATAAAGAGCCAAGATACTCAAGACCTGACACCTGATGAAACTGACTACCTGACACCTGATGATCTGACTACCTGACACTGATGATCTGACGCCTGACACCTTAATCCCTTATGGGCATCGGCGAGATCATAGGTGATGTCGCCCTGAAAGGTGGGAGGCGAGTACGAGGAGAAGGCATTAAGAGAGAGGCGTGACCTGACGGGAAATTTAACCAGGTTTTCCAGGACCAGACTCAAGTATCAGAACACAGGACACAGAACCGGGTAAAACACATAGTTGAACACCAATAATACTAATACTACATCTCTAGCTTCTCTTCTCTAGCTTTCTTGAGCTGCCTAGTGACGAATAGAACCAGTAATGATTACAGTGTTTCACTGAGAATTGAAATTTGTTGCACAGTAGTTGAAGGAACAAGTTATGACCATCAGGCTCAGCGGCGGTGCGGGTTTGTATGAATCCTGCTTCGACACGCGTCTCGTCTCCCCCCTTCCTCTCCCCTCCTCACCTCTCTCCCTCTCTCTCTCTCTCTCTCTCTCTGCATGAATCGATGCCTGATCGTTGCGGCACATTTTTTTTTGTCTACACACACACACACACACACATCTAGATATAATTACATTCTTCTCTGCGGTCAAACATTTGTGTTTCAACAGTGACGTATTATATGAATATCGCCAGTACATTTCCTTCTGCCTCATAGAATGCCGCCCTGTACGCAAATAAAGAAGAAGTATTATATATCAGCTGCCTTTGCGTTAAATGACTGGTAACGCCATGGAAAGTGGAGGACACAATTTCTCCACAAAATCTGTTATAAGAAATAAACAAGTACGAATAGATCGGGACGATATTTCCATAACAACGTTGTTTCACCAAGCAAAAAACCATAGTCAGCAAGTTTGTTTTATCGAACAGTTTGCAGGTATTAAAATATTCACCTTACATCAGCCTCAAGTAGTGCAGAGGCGAATTTATGCTGCAGAGAGAGAGAGAGAGAGAGAGAGAGAGAGAGAGAGAGAGAGAGAGAGACAGCTGCTTCTCGTCTCTTTAACATGGCGTAACGGGCACTTCAGGGTCCTCGCTCACTACTTCGCTCCTAATAAAATCTCTCCACATTCATAACAATGTTGCTGTTTCGTGTGCTATCTTGCGTGCACGAAAAAACCAGCACAGGTGCAGGTGTTTGCCGTCGTTTATTTCACCGGGTATGAGTCTTAACACGTTTTCCAGGAATACAAATACAAACAAAATGTATGCATTGCACATTCCAAGGCATCGCGATAAAGACTAACACTTTCATCGGAATAAGGCAAGGCAAGAAGTTGGGTTCCTCTGCTTGTTTCCTGGAGTTATCTATTTGCCGTGTTGGGGCTCAGGGATGAGGAGAACGTTCACGGTAATTAGGGGATAAAGCTCATGAATTAAACGTGCTAAGCTTGGCTCCGAGGCCGAATATGTTAATGCAGCGTTTGTATTCCACCGCTAATCCGGACACGCGAGTCTTGCAATGATACGGCCAGAATGATAACTCTTCCATGAATATGTTATCCTCATCGACCAGCCAAACAGTAAACAAGTGAACACGAAGGTACAGTAATTCTCTTGAACTAAAGGCTCCGTTTACATGACTTGACTAATGTATACTTTCATGTTGCCGAACAGAGAGAGAGAGAGAGAGAGAGAGAAGAGAGAGAGAGAGAGAGAGAGAGAGAGAGAAAAGAGGAGAGAGGGGAGAGAGAGAGGGGAGAGAAGAGAGAGAGAGGAGAGAGAGAGAGAGAGAGAATAACTTTTAAATTTTTTAAATTTTAATTACGGAGCCCGGTTTACTTTAAATCCTCCCTGGTAAGCACACAAACGTAACATATAAACATATCACGTAAAGGCAACCGTAAAAACCCTGTACTTGGGTGGGATTCAAAGTGGCGAGTGAGCGGGATGATTCGAATGAACACTTGTGGTTCGAATCTAAAGTAGCCTCACAGCCCAGTCTTGCCGGGGGAGTGGTGGTGATTGGCGGTGACCGGACGCCGTGAGGCCTGACACTACATTCCCGCTCGTTCTCAGGGCATTTACATGAATGATTTTTTTCGTAAGTGAAGACCGTTGATACAGTGTACGTTGATCCAAAAAAAAAGTGACTATAATAAGAAAGATAGTTTTTAGAGCCATAATTTTGTGACATTCAGAGCGCCGCGCCTCCCGGGCCAGAGACTTGTGGGTGCGCTAGCGAGTTTTGAGCAAGTAAGAAGAGTGATTTCTTTTGTCAGGACGTCCCTTGATCATCACCTTGTCGCATGGCGTGTTTCAGGTGAGTGTTGTGTTGCTACTGTGCAAGGGATGAAGGGAAGGAATTGTGAAGGCAGTGGGGGTGGTGGTGGAAGGAATAGTGAAGGCAGTGGTTTGGGGGTGGTGAGGAAGGAATAGTGAAGGCAGTGGTGGTGGTGGGGGAAAGGGAAAAGTGAAGGCAGTGGTGGTGGGGTGGGGGGAAGGAATAGGGAAGGCAGTGGTGGTGGTGGTGGAAGGGAAAAGTGAAGGCAGTGGTGGTGGGGGTGGTGGAAGGAATAGTGAAGGCAGTGTGTGGTGGTGGTGGTGGAAGGAATAGTGAAGGCAGTGGTGGTGGTGGTGATGGAAGGAAAAGTGAAGGCAGTTTGGGGGTGGGGGTGGAAGGAATAGGGAAGGCAGTGGTGGGGGGTGATGGAAGGAATAGTGAAGGCAGTGGTGGTGGTGTTGGTGGAAAGGAATAGGGAAGGCAGTGGTGGTGGTGGTTGGGGGAAGGAATAGGGAAGCAGTGGGGTGGTGGTGGAAGGAATAGTGAGGCAGTGGTGGTGGTGGTGGAAGGAATAGTGAAGGCAGTGGTGGTGGTGGTGGAAGGAATAGTGAAGGCAGGGGGTGGTGGAAAGGAATAGTGAAAGGGAGTGGTGGTGGGGGTGGAAGGAAAAGTGAAGGCAGTGGTGGTGGTGGTGAAGGGAAAAGTGAAAGGGAGTGGGGGTGGTGGTGGAAGGAATAGTGAAAGGGAGTGGTGGTGGTGGTGATGGAAGGAATAGTGAAGGCAGTGGTGGTGGTGGTGGTGGAAGGGAAAAGTGAAGGCAAATGGTGGTGGTGGTGGAAGGGAAAAGTGAAAGGGAGTGGGGGGTGGTGGTGGAAAAGGGTAGTGAAGGCAGTGTGGTGGTGGTGGAAGGAATAGTGAGGCAGTGGTGGTGGTGGTGATGGAAGGAAAAGTGAAGGCAGTGGTGGTGTGGGGGGTGGAAGGAATAGTGAAGGCCAGTGGTGGTGGTGGGGGAAGGAATAGTGGAAAGGGAGTGGTGGGGGTGGTGGAAGGAATAGTGAAGGCAGTGGTGGTGGGGGTGATGGAAGGAATAGTGAAGGAGTGGTGGTGGTGGTGATTTGGGAAAGGGAAAAGTGAAGGCAGTGGTGGTGGTGATGGAAGGAATAGTGAGGCAGTGGGGGTGGTGGTGATGGAAGGAATAGTGAAGGCAGTGGTGGTGGTGGTGGAAGGAATAGTGAAGGCAGTGGTGGTTGGGGGTGGAAGGAATAGGGGAAGGCAGTGGTGGTGGGGGTGGAAGGATAGTGAAGGCAGTGGGGGTGGTGGTGGAAGGAATAGTGAAGGTGGTGGGGGTGGAAGGAATAGTGAAGGTGGTGGTGGTGGTGGAAGGAATAGTGAAGGCAGTGTGGTGGTGGTGGAAGGAATAGTGAAGGGGAGTGGTGGTGGTGGAAGGAATAGTGAAGCAGTGGGGGTGGTGGTGGTGGAAGGAATAGTGAAAGGGAGTGGTGGTGGTGGTGGTGGAAGGAAAAGTGAAGCAGGGTGGGGGTGGTGGTGGAAGGAATATGAAGCAGTGGTGGTGGTGGTGGTGGAAGGAATAGTGAAGGCAGTGGTGGTGGTGGTGGGGGAAGGAATAGTGAAGGCAGTGTGGTGGTGGGGGAAGGAATAGTGAAGGCAGTGGGGTGGTGGAAGGAATAGTGAAGGCAGTGGTGGTGGTGGTGGAAGGAATAGTGAAGGCAGTGGTGGTGGTGGGGAAAGGGAAAAGTGAGGCAGTGGTGGTGGTGGTGGTGGAAGGAATAGTGAAGGCAGTGGTGGTGGTGGTGGTGGGTGGTGGAAGGAATAGTGAAGGCATGGTGGTGTTGGGGGAAGGAATAGTGAAGGCAGTGGTGGTGGTGGTGGTGGTGTAAGGAATAGTGAAGCAGTGGGGGTGGTGTGGTGGTGGAAGGAATAGTGAAGGCAGTGGTGGTGGTGGTGGTGGTGGAAAAGGGAAAAGTGAAGGCAGTGGGGGTGGTGGAAGGAATAGTAAGGCAGTGGTGGTGGTGGGAAAGGGAAAAGTGAAGGCAGTGGTGGTGGTGGTGGAAGGAATAGTGAAGGCAGTGGTGGTGGTGGTGGAAGAATAGGGAAGGCAGTGGTGGGGGTGGTGGTGACGAGCATGTTGTGGGAGATTACCTGGTTGTGCAGACTCCGTGATTCCACCCGATGGACTAGAGAAATAAAGGTGTTTTCTTCACTAGTTATGCGTCATACACTAGATGTTTATGGAGGGCAGCCTTCAGTTGTGTTTACAGGTAAAAAGGGTTTACTGTGGCCTTGGCTTTTAATCTGTGGCTCAAGAGGGTGGTAGGGGCTGGGGTATGAGCATTACTGCACCGGCATTGGCGCTAAAGAGTGAGGCAGGGGTGGACGCCGCTCTTCAGCTGTGCGTGGAGCTCCCAGACGTAACCCAATCTTTGCCAGTCTATGTTTTATAAATTCAGTGGTTCTTAACCTTTTCAGAGTACCGAACCCTAACAAAAACCCCCGCACATGGCCGAACCCCTCAAATATGTGAAGGAAAAAAAAAAATTAAAGAAGAATTGTTTCAAAATTCAAGAAATATTTGAGTATAAGAATACATTTGATTTAATTAATGCAAAAATTAGAGAAAATTGCCTCAAAATTCAAGTGTTTATTTGGATAATAAGAAGGGAAGAAGGAAAGGGACTCTGAAGCAGTGGCATATATAGGTCCTCGGAAAGGGTGGGGGGGGCACAGAGGTGAACCCAGGATTGTTTTAAGACGGGGTGGGGCGAGCGAAGTGACCTCAAACAGCGGGGGGGTCTGAGGAGGGGGTCAGGAAATTTATTGAAAATCAAGCATTTTTAGGGGCATTTTGAGGCCTCAGGAGGGATATATTTCACTAATTTTTATATTCAATGGCCAACGAGGCTGTGCCCCCCCCCCCCCCCCTATACGAATACATTACTGTTCGAAGTGAGAGAGGGGGGCGACCACACGCACCTATACAAAACCCCCACCCGACTCCCTCCACGGCGCTGCTTAAATTTACGTTAATTTCGCGTATAATTTACTTTGGTGAATAATCTGGAATTATAACAATAGTAAAATTGCAATGTTTTTCGGAGGGCCTCCGCCAACCCCTGCAGACTGGCTCACCGAACCCCTGGGGTTCGATCGAACCCAGGTTAAGAACCACTGTTTTATATCAAGGCATACTACGACTGTTTTGCAGGGTGTGTGGTGTGTGTGTGTGTCATTTACCGACGGCCTGATCACGCGCTGAACAAGTGATCTCCAGCTGCTACCATCCCGGAAAGAGCTTAGAGATCATAGAGACCATGCTTGTGTAAGGCTGGGACCCCACACACCACACACACCCCATCCCCTCGCTCAAGGGGTATAGTAATCGCCTGCATTTGTCAGAGAGAAATCCACTTGAGTTTGCGAGGATTGAACGCGCCACCACAGAATGGCAAGGGACGATCAAGACCAGAGGTTTTCAAACTTTTTGACCTGCGACTCCGCCAAATCATCTCGAAAATCTTGCGACCCCTACGGGGGGCCCTACCTAAACTATTTCCGACTATCCGACATATGCTGCTTACATGCTCTCTCTCTCTCTCTCTCTCTCCTCTCTCTCTCTCTCTCTCTCTCTCTCTCTCTCTCTCTCTCTCTCTCTCTCTCTCTCCCCTCTCTCTCTCTCTCTCTCTCTCTCTCTCTCTCTCTCTCTCTCTCTCTCTCTCTCCTCTCTCTCTCTCTCTTCCTCTCTCTCTCTCTCTCTCCTCTCTCTCTCTCTCTCTCTCTCTCTCTCTCTCTCTCTCTCTCACACACACACAACACATACACACACCTCTACGATGGTTGAGTGGATAGAGCTTTGGCGTGCCATGGGGAGGCGGTAGCAAATTGCTTAGCCGTTTTCGGTAACCCTAGTTCGATCCCCGATGAGAACCAAAATCCACCTAAAATCTTTCTGCACCGTCGAGTGGCCTAAGAACACCCACATGCTGCCCATTAACTCTACCTTCGATTGCGAGTGCATCGGAGGACACAGGGGGGAGACATGAGCCTCTAATGATCTAATCGCAGGCGTCACTATAAAAACAAATCCTGCCTGTGCCACCACGGGCGAGGGCCAACCATCACAGATCTCATTACCTCCAGCCCCAGGGCATACCATCCCACCCCTGGTGGGTCACTGCCTACAGGCGCTATAGGCACAAATGTAAAAAAAAAAAAAAAAAAAAAATGTCATTTGCTGGTTCGAATCCTCGCTCGATCCCGGGGATTTTCATTGACGAATTCGGGCGGTTACTGTCTCCCTTGAACAAGGCGATGGGGTGTGTGGTGTGTGAGGTCCCAGCATTACCCAAAGATTGGTCATAATTACCTTCAAGCTCGCTCCGGGAGGATGAAACCAGCGATCGCGAGTCCAGCTCGCGTGGATAAGACCATGGGTGAATGACACACACACACACCACACACACACACACACACACACACACACACACACACAACACAGCACACACACCACACACACACACACACAACAACACACACACACACACACACACACACACACACACACACACACACACACACACACACACACACACACACACACATGATATGACCCTGAATAGCACGTGGCAACATTATGCGCGACAAAACTATAAATTCTTCAACATGCAAGAAGCACTTTGGAATGTTACAACTCTAGCGCTGTGGCGTAGCATAATGTATAGGTGTCTTGCACTGACGTCACGATCTAGCGTCTTCAAGCCAAATGCCGCCCGTCGGAGCGAGCTGGAGGACCAACAAACTCCACTTGCTGCCCGTGTTTGCCAGCTTATGGTACTTTTCCCCTACCAAATATATGTTTATCAGTATAAAAGATATACTGTTATCTTCGGAAATGCTTGTTCTATAATATTATCAAATAAAAAACCGTAAAACACGCTAAAGAAAGGCCATTATGAGACTCTCAAGAAATATGCATGAACTTGATATTCACCAACTCCAGCTCCCATTTAATATTTTGCTCAAAAACATTTTACATGGACAATATCAATAGAAGCGGAATTTCATTAGCTTTCCATTGATATATTTCGTTATCTGATAAATGAATTAGAACTATGCATAAATTAGCGTTAACTAAATAAATAACCTCATCAATCGGGAAAAATTACCAGATTTCATGATCTTTTTAATTAGTTAACGCTAATTTATGCATGGTTCTAATTCATTTATCAGATAACGAAATATATCAATGGAAAGCTAATGAGATTCCGCTTCTATTGATATTGTCCATGTAAAATGTTTTCGGGCAAAATATTAAATGGGAGCTGGAGTTGGTGAATATCAAGTTCATGCATATTTCTTGAGTCTCATAATGGCCTTTCTTTAGCGTGTTTTACGGTTTTTTATTTGATAATATTATAGAACAAACATTTCCGAAGATAGCAGTATATCTTTTATACTGATAAACATATATTTGGTAGGGGAAAATTACCATAAGCTGGCAAACACGGGCTGCAAGTGGAGTTTGTTGGTCCTCCAGCTCGCTCCGACGGGCGGCATTTGGCTTGAAGCCGCGTCTGTCGCAGCCACAATAAGGACTGTGACGTCACGTGCAAGACACCTATACAGTAAAAACTTGCTATTCACACACACAAAAGCACAATAAGCATAATAATAGCCGGATAATTCTTTCGTCACTTTTATTTCAAGCAAGACCTTCAGTGGGAGTGAGGGAATTAGAGGAGCCAGTCGCAGCTTGAATCTAATGTACCAAAAACAACAACAACTGCAAGCATTTTTTACACCATTAGTGATTGCAGAGTTGTGTACATAGCGAGAGTCTCCTGTACCGCCGTGAGGGGATGTGATGAGTGGTGAGCAGCCTTGCGCGGCGCCCATTGTTTTCGTACTCTGTCGGCGACTTCACCTTCTTCACTTTTATCTGATTTTATGACACTATTTTGACACATCAATGATAAAAATGCAGCCGGCGTCGTATTTTACAGGAAATTCTGAATCGCATCAGCATTTGAGCCTTAACGTAAATACGAATATTCTAAAGTAAGAGTTGACCCAAATAGTGCATAAACCTTTTCTTTTCCACTAGGACTCAACTTTTCATCACTCAGTTACTTTTGACTGCATTGGAGTTTAAAACACGTTACATAAATCTTTGCGATTATTTTGCCGATTGTGTTGATAGAAGATTCATCCCAATGTGAAAATATTTAGAGGATTAAGACTTACTGGGAAAATGTATTTTGTGACGGAAACTTCAGAGTCCATTTATGTATCCATCCATCCATCTGTACTATGTTACAGAGAGAGAGAGAGAGAGAGAGAGAGAGAGAGAGAGAGAGAGAGAGAGAGAGAGAGAGAGAGAGAGAGAGAGGTGCCATGTTATCATTTATTTAATTTTATACTTATATGATCACTTCAATAACCTAATCCTGATCATAACACTCATCAACAGTCAACACCTTTACTGGTGTGTCCTTGATTAACATGCATGTATTTTCATCTCCAACCATATATTGCAATTTCTTTGATCAATATCTGCATTAATTAAAAGGATCATAGTAGCGTGAGTGATTCATTTGATAATATGTTATCGTTAAACAGTAGATTACAATGCTTTGACAGGAAATTTGAAAAGAAACACACGTAGTTATGCAGCAATACAAAAGGCTCAGTTTCAACCAAGAATCTGCAATGGTTCCTCTGCTCGGCTATCATCAGCATCCTATTCACTCTGGGCGCGGGTACAGTCTGAAAATATTTGTCTAAGTGAGCGAGCTACACTGCTCGATATGGTATAATTCACAATGTGGTATAATTCTCCCTAGCAACTTAAACCGTCGATAATATTTTCACATTAGGACGAATCAAACATGAACACATAATAATATAAAGTGATGTTTCAAATAGTGACTTGTCGTTGTGTCGTAGTTCATGCGCAAGAAATATGACCTTTGATGTTACCAGAGGTTATTATAATGAGATCACTTAGCACCTATTAGCGAAATTGTGAAAACAAAAGTGTGCGGAATTGATGAAGCCTTGATTAGGGTGATGGGTAATGGTGAGGAAGGGGGGGATGGTAATGTGTGTTGATGATAAGGCACGTAATATTATGGTGATGAATCGGTGGAGTGGTATTAAGGGAAATCACCATGTTTGGTTAAAGGGCTATCTGGAGAATTGTTTGGTGGACCAGTGTGGCCGAAGGCCCCCAATAGCCCTATAGCCAAAAAGTCCGGAGGGCGGCTTTGCGCGTAATGGTGTTCACCAGCTGCAATGCAAGGAACAATATCTGTTTAAAGTTATTGAACTTGCTCATGATAAGTAGACGGAAATGTGTGTACACTATTTGACTTAGACGATCCCAATTTGTGCATATTAATGTTCCGATTTTCCCCATGAAATTGCAGGAAACAAACTGCCATAATTTCATAAGTGATGAAATCACGTAGGAGTGCAGTGCATTAAGTCACCAATTTTGTTTTTTAAATGGGAACAGTATGATGACCGTCGAGCTATTTTAAGCGGTGACAAGTGCAGGCCCTGAAGGCACGCCACAGTATACAGCTCCGATATAGGCTTTCCAATTTATCTAGTCACTTTAGATGTGGCCGCCTGAGGCGTATGACCGCTCACTGTGCACATGGTGCCACTTCACCCCTGCCACCTATTACGAACAATACTTCTCTCCTCCCTCTTAAAGGTCATTTATTTGCCTTCTCTTCAAAGAAATTGATATTTACGTTATAAATAATTTCCTTGGCTTGGGTGTGGAGAACACGTGAGCGAGTTGTAGGGGAAGCTTCCAAGGTGGATGACCTCGAATGAATGACCTGGTCAAGCGCTGTGACCTGGTCACCCTACTTGACAACGTCGCACAAACAAATCTGCCACTACTTATAGGGATGTATACAAACTCTTTGTTTTGTCCTCAGAAAGCGAATCGTTTGTAGAATTATATGGTCTTATCATACAATTGAATGTACACAGAGTATATATTTATAATACTCATTTATAAATAGTTAATAGTAAATAATATGAGAGAGAGAGAGAGAGAGGGTGGCGGCGATGATGTGGCATGTCCGCTAATCCCACCAGTCACACTTAAAGTGGCTTGATACTTTAGAAATACTATAGTGACTCAGACATGGGGAAGCGATGAGCCAAGAGAGGAAACTGGTATATAGAGGAGTCCCCAACCGTTATATCGCTAAGAAGTCGCAATAAAATCGCAATTCGCATTCACTAGAATTGATAGTCACAAACTATCAGGGATTGCGGTGGCAATCCTTATTTAGGGATTGGTTTGGTTGGGATGGATGATGTATGGGTTTGTTTGGGATGGATGATGTATGGGTTTGGTTGGGATGGATGATGTATGGGTTTGGTTGGGATGGATGATGTATGGGTTTGGTTGGGATGGATGATGTATGGGTTTGGTTGGGATGGATGATGTATGGGTTTGGTTGGGATGGATGATGTATGGGTTTGGTTGGGATGGATGATGTATGGGTTTGGTTTGGGATGGATGATGTATGGGTTTGGTTGGGATGGATGATGTATGGGTTTGGTTGGGATGGATGATGTATGGGTTTGGTTGGGATGGATGATGTATGGGTTTGGTTGGGATGAATGATGTATGGGTTTGGTTGGGATGGATGATGTATGGGTTTGGTTGGGATGGATGATGTATGGGTTTGGTTGGGATGGATGATGTATGGGTTTGTTTGGGATGGATGATGTATGGGTTTGGTTGGGATGGATGATGTATGGGTTTGTTTGGGATGGATGATGTATGGGTTTGGTTGGGATGGATGATGTATGGGTTTGGTTGGATGGATGATGTATGGGTTTGTTGGGATGATGATGTATGGGTTTGTTTGGGATGGATGATGTATGGGTTTGGTTGGGATGGATGATGTATGGGTTTGTTGGGATGGATGATGTATGGGTTTGGTTGGGATGGATGATGTATGGGTTTGGTTGGGATGGATGATGTATGGGTTTGGTTGGGATGGATGATGTATGGGTTTGGTTGGGATGGATGATGTATGGGTTTGGTTGGGATGGATGATGTATGGGTTTGTTTGGGATGGATGATGTATGGGTTTGTTTGGGATGGATGATGTATGGGTTTGGTTGGGATGGATGATGTATGGGTTTGTTTGGGATGGATGATGTATGGGTTTGGTTGGGATGGATGATGTATGGGTTTGGTTGGGATGGATGATGTATGGGTTTGGTTGGGATGGATGATGTATGGGTTTGGTTGGGATGGATGATGTATGGGTTTGGTTTGGGATGGATGATGTATGGGTTTGGTTGGGATGGATGATGTATGGGTTTGGTTGGGATGGATGATGTATGGGTTTGGTTGGGATGGATGATGTATGGGTTTGTTTGGGATGGATGATGTATGGGTTTGGTTGGGATGGATGATGTATGGGTTTGGTTGGTTGAAATGTTTTGCCCCCAATACAGTATCTAAAACACCTAAAGCAAAGGTATAACCGAGAAAAAATTGATATGTACATATTGCCCTATCCATCCTAATTACAAAGCTTCCCTCTGGTTTCAACTCACTTTTAATGAAGCTGACAAAACACCGATCGAAAAAATCGAAAATCGTAATTTTCTTTTTCTCCAGTCCTTGTAACTCGCGAACCAGGAACGGACTAGGATGAATAAAAAAGAAAAAAAATTCTCTAGGCCTATTGAGTTAAAAAAAGTCTCCAAATGCCATATAATGATTGGAAGACTGTATACAAACCTTGAAACTGAGATAGCCGACCGAACGAATGATTAAACTCTACGCAGGTAATTGGCTGGCTTTAAAAATTGGCTAATATAAATGTGAAAAATAACAAACAAGTAACAAAAATAAATATTCTAAAATATTCAAGATGTATGGATGGATAAAGGACAAAAACGAGAGTTGAAATGGAAGAAAAAAAATTATTTTCCTTCTCTGAATTCCACCGTTTTCTCCACCCTGAATATTTTCTGATAAATTTTGTTAATTTTATCTAGAAAAGATTAATGAAAAGTAAAAGTAGAAACCCTGGTACTAGAGTGACTAAAATGACAATCATGGTCATTTGATATATATTTTTTATACATTAGAATTAGTAGAGTGGTCAGGAGCCGCAAGTAGATACCTGACTAGATGTATTTAGAAAAAGTTCCACTTAATCGCTGCTCTCTTAAAAGTATGCAGTAAAAAGACCTTCAAAGGGATAGACAGACGTGTATGGATTCTGCTTTGTCCAAGAGTTTAAGTCGTAGAAAGGTGAAGAACAGATTAAGTTAGTGAAGAAGAGATAGCGCGCCAATGACGGCAGAAGGGTGGAAATATTGGCTATTTATCGCATTAAGAACGTGGAGGAAATATATATGGTAGTATGCTATATAGAAAGTCTTGCATAGCAGCCTTTGTTGTCTGATGTATTTGTTTTTTTGTATCTATACCAAATGTGTGAAAAATTATGAATTTCTGCAGTTTTGGTCCCTATTTCCTTGGCTTTTCAACTTCAACCGGCCAGGAGAACCAATAACCGTAGCACAGGAGTCGAGCCTTGCGACCTCAAGGGGAAAACGCTATTAACGCTTTGTTCATCCGCCTATACCTAGTTAGGGGAGAGATTAAGTTTAAGTGTCCTTAAATAAGAGCAGAAGTGTAAATTAAGGACCCACTTTCGTTTCATTTTGTCACTAACCGCAGGGGGAATGACGGGAGGAAGGGCAAGGCTGCAGGGGATGGGAAGGAACAGAGGTATAATAAAGCTGAAGGACTTTTATAAGTTGTAGTTGAGGATAGAGTACGACAGGGTTGGGATATTGGACGGAAAAGGGTAGGTGAGTGCAGATACAATAGAGAAATAGAGGCGGGGAGGGTTGTGCCATACAGTAATCCAAATTCAGTGTTTTCGTAATTGCTGGCTTGTTTTGCAGTTAACGTTCACGACCATTGCCATGAAGACTACTGATGTGCTGTGCGTAAGGGTAGATCATAGATGGAAAATAAAACAAGGACTCCTACCTCAACACGGAGGGACGCAGAGCCCTTCACCGTCATGATGTAAGTGTGCTTATAGTATTTAAAAATAATGCATTAATTAGTACAAAAATCTATACGATCCATCCCAGTAATGTTTGCCGATGAGTTAGAGGTGTTCACTTTAGTTATGCTATCAATACATCAATTTTAATAACGAGAGAAAGGTATGGGAGGAAGATTGAGGAAAAGAAACCATAGATAACATAAAGTGACGAGTACTTCGTCACAAAGGCCAAACACGACAGGAAGAATAACAAATATTTGTTTATTTCAACTAAGGCACAACATTTATTCCTTTTACGGCCTGACGTGTCTAATGATCACCTTGGAGACACCCAGGCGAGTGGTTACTTCCGCGGAAATAATATGATTTTACTCTTAAACTCTTGGAAAAGCGATGGCAGGTATCCCTTGTTGAACTAGGGGGGGGGGCACTCAGTAGAGCGCATACCTCCGCCCGAACATTTCATCAAATATAACGTATATATATATATAATATATATATTATATATATATATATATATATATATATATATATATATATATATATATATATATATATATATATATATATATTTATTTATTTATATATATGCACTCAGTATGAGCGCATACCTCCGGCGATATTCATCAATTGTTGCCATGGCAACAGTTGTCAATAGATTTCATCCAAAATGAAATCAGTTCTTCCTTATACAATAGACTTGTATACCGAATTTGATCAAATCTATATGTACTTTTCGAGAAATCTGTACACTAACAAACAGACGCGACAGACAGACAGATCGGGTGAAAACATAACCCCTCCAACTTCGTTGGCGAGGTATTATCGTCTAGGTTAATAATGAATGAATTTTACAACCTAATCATTTGCTTTGCAGTGAATAATAGTACCTCACTCACTCCCATCTCCACTTCAGTAAAATTACATCGATGAGAGAAACATCAGGTGAAGGAATATTTAAGTACGTACTGTACCTAAGCCTTGCGAGCTGGTTAAGAGTTCGGCAGGAGTCAAAAGAAAAGAACATGTAAACGCCACTAATTAGCCCGGTATTTTAAGCCGGCTACATACAAATAAAGGCTATTTTGTTGAAAAAGAAACCCTCGCAAAGAATCACTGGGAAGGTAAACACGGTTGCAGCGGGAGGGAGGGGGAAAACACACAACACAGTTACGATAACGTGTGTGGGTTTGAGAGAAAAAAACAAGTAATATATTCTGGTATCGGCTACACAGGTGCACGGTCCCCTTTGCAATCCCAGAGCCGCTAAGCCTATGTGGTGCGCCGCTTAGGTCTAGGCTGAGGACTCCCACTGCCTCATCCCTTTACCGTCAATAACACTATAGTCGCCACTGCACTAATGTTGCCAGGCGCCACGTATTACGAATTTTAGCATCACTGCAGACTTGTATGTGCCACTAAAGACAGGTACATAATATAAACTACTGTGCATACCTCTTCAGTGCCACATACAAATCTGTAGTGATGCTAAAATTCGTAATAAATGGCCCCTGGCGACATTAGTGCAGTGGCGACTATATTGTTATAAACGGTAGGTAGAATGCAGATCACCGATGATGTATTGTACGATGACCTCGGTATCATCCTCCTATAGTTATCTCTTAGGTCATTATTATCCTTGGTGACTTTCTCTCTCTCTCTCTCTCCTCTCTCGCTTCTCTCCTTCTCTCTCTCTCTCTCTCTCTCTCTCTCCCCTTCTCTCTCTCTCTCTCTCGTCTCTCTCCTCTCTCCTCTCTCTCTCTCTCTCTCTCTCTCTCTCTCTCTCTCTCTCTCTCTCTCTCTCTCTCTCTCTCTCTCTCTCTCTCTCGTCGTAGACTTAATGTCAGGATAATCATCTTTTTCTCCTGTACAAATGAGTGCTCTACGTCTAAGTTTGGTCACCCTTCCCTCCCTCCCTCCCTCCCTCTGTGCCTCCCTTCCCTCCGCTAACAAGATCCAAGTGTAATCAAAACACCAATTACTTACGTCATTACCATACACTTCCTCCTCTCTCCCCTCCTTTGTAATTTTAGACAGTTCACCCTCCTCTTTCTCTTCACCTTCTTGCTCCTATTTCCCCCCCTTCTCTCTCTCTCTCTCTCTCTCTCTCTCTCTCTCTCTCTCTCTCTCTCTCTCTCTCTCTCTCTCTCTCTCCTCTCTCTTTCGTCTCTCTTCTCCTCTCTCTCCTTCATTCTTCCTCATCTCTCTCTCTGTCCTCTCTTCTTTCTGTGTGTAGCGTCCCTGCGCATTCGGTCAGCGGTTCCAGTCCACCAAGTTCGTCCTGGCGTGGTGGCGCTTTGTATAGTCAATAACCTTGTAGTTGGTACTTGCAAAGTGTCTAGATAGGATCAAAGTATCTTATCTCTCTCTCTCTCTCTCTCTCTCTCTCTCTCTCTCTCTCTCTCTCTCTCTCTCTTCTCTCCTCTCTCTCTCCTCTCTCTCTCTCTCTCTCCTCTCTCTCTCTCTCTCTCTCTCTCTCTTCTCTCTCTCTTCTCTTCTTCTTTCTTCCTGTTTTCTCTCTATCTTCTCTCTCTCTTTTGCTGAATCATCTTTTTTCTATTCCTCTCCTGAGTTTTTTTTTTATATTAACTTCTTTCTTCTTTTTCTTGATTTTTATTAATTCTCCTGATCAGTTTTTTCTTCTTTCTTTTACCTTCACCGTTTTTCTGTCTTTGTCTTCATTTATCTATTTTCTCTAATATCTTCGTCGTCCTCTGTATTTCGTTCCGTAGTCTATTATTTTATTTTCATATCTAACCAGATTTTTATTTTGATTTTGACTCTATATACAATTTCTGATGTCCTCCCCTTCTATCGTAGCTTCTTCATTATTTTCATGTTGATGTACTTTTTTGTCATTTTCTTTTTCTCTTCCTTCTCTCACTTGTAATTCCTTTTTTCATCTTCATCTGTCACTATCTTGTATCTTTTCATTCCTCCCTCTTCCTTTTGTATTTCCTTTCCTCCTTTCCTCCCGTACTATATTCCTCCCTTTGCCTTTTCTTCCCCCTTTTCCCCATCATTCTTAGTTCACTTTTTTCCCTTCCTTCCCCATTCTCCTCCTTTCCTCACCCCTCTTCCGTATCCTCTTCTCTCCCTCCGTTTCTCTCTAATTTCTTAGTTCTCTCCCTCATCTCCACCCTTCGTTGTGCTATCCTGTTTCCCTTCATTCATTCCTCCCACATTCCCTTTCTCATTCGTTAGTACATTACCCTACCCCGTCTCCTGTTCTTCGACGCCACTACCCTCTCTTCCTTATTACTTATCATTCCTTCATAACCCAATTTTGTCATTCTTCTTCTATGGATCTTTCTTCCTCTCGTGTACTTCCATCATCATTCTCCCTCCAGCACGACCCTTCTCTTCCCTCTCCTCATACACCAGCATCTCAGGGGAATGTGTGTGGTTCTTGA
>JACEEZ010006982.1:402500-415000 GCA_016584305.1 Chionoecetes opilio | reverse complement strand
ACCTACACTACTACCGTTGCCATCGACCACCTCCTCGTCCTCCTCGCCAAGGGTTCTAATGGTGAGTGACTATCATCGGCATTTTACCCCTTCACGCCCAGATTTTTCCTTTGCTATATAAAACCGTCTGTTGTTAGCCATAAAATTACAAAAAAGTAACATAATATACCAAATTAGCTAGTGGACAAGGATACTAAACAGGTCAGATCTATAAGATATTGCTTATAATAATTAAAATCGTCTAATGGAAGCCAAATTACTATGGAAATTACGTTCTGAGTCTCAAGGGGCTAAGCTGAAGGAGTTATCTAGTATATTGCGTCTAGCCATATGCTAGATATCCTGCCACGGCAAGGTGAACAGAGCTAAGGGCTGATTGGTAATTATCACTCTAAAATAAAAGTAAATAAAACGCAGGAAGGAAGGCTTCATATTCAGATATCTTCACTATGCTTATAAACCTACACTATAGTTAGTTAGTTAATTTTATTGACCACAACAACTATATTTAATACAAGCGTTACAATAAAAGGTCCAATACAAATACATATAATATAATACATTTCATGTCTAAACAATAAACCATTCGTAAAAAATTTCATGAAAAACTGTTTTGCCAGCATAAACCAAGTTACAAGACATAAAGAAAGAAACATACAGTACATTACTAAAACACTAAGCACTTAATTATTACTCCCCGATAAATAAAACATAGCAGTGGATTTAAGCTTTCATATAGATTATGTTAGTTTTTTGGGTGTTATATTATACTATCGATATTTTTATTTAATTGGCTTCAAATAGAGTGGTGGATAATGGGAAAAAGTCTTCTGCTATACTATTTTTCTCACAAACAGTCTTGAATGTTTGTTATTTGACAATCCCATGTCTTCCTTTGTAGTCCTCTTCCTTCACCTCCTCCTCCTCCACCTCTTCCTCCTCATTCTCCGGCTTTTATCCCCTTTCTCCTTTTCCTCCTATCCGATTTTTCTTTTTTATTCCCTTTTCACCATGCCTTTCTTTCCCCGTTATCCCTTCATCTTCCTTCTCTCTTCTTCCCTCCTCGTCTTCCTCCTTCCCTTGTTCTGTCTTTACCTTCCACACGGGAATATTTTTAGCCCTAATATTACAGATAACTGAGCTATGGAGGCAAGGATTTCCTGGTATCTGTGTTTCATATTAATTCCTCCTCTTCCCCCTACTGTTATATTTCTTCTTCCTCCTCCTACCCTTCCTGCTCTTCCTCCCTCTCCTCATCATCCTCTCTCTAATTTTCCTACTCTTTCTCCACCTCCTCTTCGTCCTCTTTTACTCTTCCTCCTACTCCTGCGAATTCCAATACACCTCCTCTGCCTCCTCATCGTCGTATTCCGCCCCCGTGCTTCGCTTCGTGGTCATTCATCGCCGGGGTGGGCTAAGGTTAGCGTGGTCGATCACTCGCCTTTTGTAATGCTGCGAGGGGGACTTATGATTTCCCGCCGCTTTTCATGCCGGGGAGCTTCATTGATTACCTTGCGTCAACACAGGGAGAATTTCATGAATTGAGCTATATTGACTATGTATTTATAATTTTTTACCTAGCTACCCACCTACCTACATACACACACACAGATAATAGATAGATAGATAGATAGATAGATAGATAGATAGATAGTTTAGATAGAAGATAGATGATAGATAGTTTTGAGGCGGGAGGGGAAAAGAGAGGAGAGAAGAGAGAGAGAGAGAAGAGAGAGAGAGGGGAGAGGGGAGGAGGGGAGAGAGAGAGCGAGAGAGAGGGAGAAAAGAGAGAGAGAAAAAAAATTTAAATCCCAATTTTTATAAAAGGGGCTGATAAAGAGTCGTTTCAGAGGGCATATTTTTCAAGAAAACCAAAAAACTGCTAAAATCACCCCTTTATTCAAAAAGGGGGAGATAAACTCCCGTCAAAAAACACCCCCCAAATATCACTATTTCTACTTTAAGTAAAAAAAATTTAAAAGAGGGGATGTTGAGAGACTAATCAATTTTTGGGCCCACAATAACATTTATCAAAAAAACCATTTGGGCTTCCCGAAAAAATGTCTCCCAAAACAGCGATTTTTAAAACTCATAAACGATATTTTTGATTGAAAATAAAAAAGGGTAAATTCCAAATGGCAGTTTTCCCTTGATTTAACAAACCCTTTCGATACAAAAAAACCAAATTTAAATATATTTTAAAAAATTTAAATTAATTAGGGGTAAAAGAACGACACTAATTTGGGTTTTTCAAATTTATCTATCGGGGGAAGAAAACTTTTTACTGAAAAACGGTGAAAAATCATCCAAATGAACGGGTTATAATGGGATTTCCTAAAGGGCCCCAAACCCCTGGGCCCTTTTTTGTTTCTGTTATTTATAAATGACACCCACCTTTTTTTCGTCACTATTGAATTTTATACTGTTCGCTGAGGACCAACTTTTTAAAACCAGTCTGAGCCTGATCTAAACCCCCTTTGGAATCGGGTTTTAATCAAAAACTAAATAATGTAGGTAATTGGTTATTAGCGAACAGACTTTCACTTTAAAATTAAAAAACCCACTTCATTATATTTTCAGGGAATAAAAGTAAATTGCCAAAAACCTCGTAAAAATTGGAAACTGTGATTTCAAAAATGTTTTTTTTTAACCAAAAATTTTTTTGGAATTTTTGTTGAAAGAAAAAATTATTATGGGGAAGGGGCCTTTTTAAATATATTTATTTGTAAAATTTCGAGGGGGCGTTAGGAATTTAAAAATTTTAAAATTAAAAAAATCTGTTAAAAAAAATTAATCATATTGTATTAAAAAGTTTGAAAATTTCCATACTTACAATATTTTAAACTTTTTGGGGGCTCAGGGTTTAAAAAATTTTATTACCTTATTACAGCCGGTTAAATTTCTGCTCAAAAAAGGGGCATTAGGATGATTTTTGGGGGGGGGCGGGTTTGGGTCACACGACAACTTATTCGTTTGAACATGGGGTATTAAAAGTTCAGGATATTCATAACTAGGGAATTTTAAAATTTGGTTATCTTCCTTAAAAAACCCCCCACAGTCCCCCCCAAAAAAAATTTTTTTTTTAAAAATTTTTTTAGAGTTCTAATGTTCAAATTTAAGTTTAAAGGGAAAAATAACCCTGTTAAAGCCTCCACGACCACGATCAGAAACCGAAGGGGAATTTGTAACTACGCAGGCTGTCTCGAATGGAATAAACTCCCCCAATTTCTCATGAATACAAACAAAATTTTGTTTTTTTTTAAAAATAAAAGCAAAAAAAAACTTCTAAAAGGATGTAAAAAATTTAGTTATTTTTTGATATTTATGGGGTTTAAATTTTTTGTGATGAGTAAAATTTATTTAATTTTGGGAAATATGTTTTGCTGCAGCCTTTTTAAATAATGTATATACATTTTATGTATTTTTATATAAAAAAAATATATTTTAATAAAAAAACAAAAAAACAAAAACAACCCGTGGGGTAAAGTATTTAAATTGGGGTGTAAAAGTTTTTTGTGTGATGTTTTAAGTATATGTGTGTGTGTATGTATTTTTATTTTTATGTTTAAGTAGTAATGTTTTGTATTGTGTGTAAATTTTTATGCTATGTTGTAGTGTATGTATGTAAATGGCATATTTGTGTATTTGTATGTGTCGTGCGCGTACGTTTTAAAATTTTTTTGGATGTATATTTTTGTATAGTGTTTTTTGTGTTGGTTTGGGGTTGTGATTATGTAAATATGCTATACAATAATTTTAAATCTATAAAAAAACCGTAGAGTTTTCGTTTGAATTGGTACTATGTATTATATTGATTATTGCCCCCGGTAATTTTTTTGAAATTACGTAGAATTTTTTTGGGAAACTCTTTAAAAATGTTTTTTCATTAAAAAAAAGTCAGCCTTTATATTTGGGAAATGTTAAATTTTATTTTGGGTTAAAGTGGGCAAATAAAAAATTTTTACTTTGGGCTTTGACTTTTCTCAAAAGAAGGGGGAGAGACGAGAGAAGAGACGAGGGGCGAAGAGAAAAGAGAGAGAGAGGAAAAGGGGAGAGAGAGGGGGGACGAGAGAGAGAGAGAGAAAAGAGAGAGAAGGGGAGGGGGGGGGATAAAAAGAGAGGGGAGATATCCTCTGGCTTGCTTTTTCCCGGGTTTCCTTGTCCATCCTTTCCCCCCTGCCCGGAGGATCCTGCCACGGAACGGGGAAACCCCCACATAACCCAAACCTATTCCATTTAAAAATCAATGTGCCTTTAGGCGAGGCGTTGTTGGCAGCATACATACCAATAAGAGCGATAATTCCATAGTAAAACGATTGGTGCCGATGTATTTTATTGTTGAAATACCCTGCCAGACGAAGCGACACTTATGTATGCGAGGTTCTTTGGTGACGATATTCAGGGTTGGTTAACAGGGTTTGGCTGTAAGGCAAAAATTTAATGTTCCGGGGAAAACCTTTTTTTTTTTCATAGAGATTTTAACCCTCCCCGGGAACATTCCGGGAGTGAGTGTACCCTCTCCTATGTACCATTTTGATGTTTTTTTCATAATCTGATAAAATTCATAGCGCGGCAATGTATCGTTACAAATAAATACCGATTGCAATTGGGGAAAAAAAAGGGGGGTTTTTTCCCTTTCCCAAAGCAAACACCCGTTGGATCCCTTTTTACGGCTTCCTCCCGAATACCCCTTTACAGAAAATGTCCCTGGGGGTACAGGGAAAAGTATAACGGTACGGTACCCGGGAATATTTTTCGTAAATTCCCTTTCCTCAATAAATACAGTACCGTAATTCCGTTCCGTACCCGAAATCTGTATCGTACCGTTTCTAGTAAGTTAAATTTTTGACCGTTTAATTTTGAACTATTTTTCCCTACCCAAAAAAATTTTCTTTTTAAACAAAAACAAAAATTGACAAAAATTTTCAATTTTCCATTTTGGGTTTAAATAACACATACTTTTATAGGGAAAAAACAACATATTTAAATTCTACCCCTTTATCCTATTTTCTACAAAATTTCATTTTACCCCTTTTTACCCGAATTTTCAAAAACCTTAAAAAAAAAATATATATATAAAAATAATAATATTTTATATAATATTTATATATATATATATATATATTATTATATATATATATTATATATATTTATATTATATTATATATTACTAAAATAATATATAATATATATATAAAATAATTTTATATATTATAATATAATATTAAATTTTAATAAATATATTATAATTATATATATAAAATTTTATATATATATATATATATATTATTTTAAAAATAATTTTATATATATATATATAGTTTTAAAGATTTGTAAGTCTCGGGTATAAGAGGTAACTTAAATGTATGGGAGTATATAGAGATCAAAGGGTAGAAAATTCCCAAAGTTTCCCTGGTTTTACCTTTTAAAAATATTTGTAATTTATATACAGCCCCAAAGCGCCCTCCGGGGGGACTTTTTGGCTAGCTCCCCCGCGGTAAAGGGCTAATTTTGGGGGCCCCCCGGGGCCCCCCACCTTGTTTGCTGGGCCCCTTTGGCCCCCCCAAAAAAACCCAAATTCCAATAGGCCCCCCTAGCTTTCCCGAAAAACATATTTTGAAAAGGGATGTTTAAAAGCCAACCATTCCCCTCAAACCCCCAAACCCCTTCACTCACCCCCTTTCCCATCACCCCCCCATTCACTTTACCCCTTCCCCCACCCCCCCACCCATTCATTTAACCCTTAACCATCACCACACACCCCTGCCCACCCATTACCCATCAACCCCCCCTCTATTCCCTCACCCATCACCCTCCCCCCCACCCATTCACCTCACCCCCACCCCCCAAACCAAATACCCAAACAAACCCCACTAATTTTTACTCCCCCCATTTTCCCATCACCCACCCCCACATCAAAGGGTTTTCCCCAATTCTCGCAAACCCACTTTTTTTTACAATTTTCGCTAATAGGCTGCTAAAAAAAAAAAAAATATAAAAAAGTTTTTCGGACATTTCATAAATGGGCTTAAAAACCCCCCCCTCTCCCCAGCCGGTTTTCCCAAAAATGTGCCTATGAGGCGATTTTTGCCCAGGGGGGGGCACCTGGGGCGGACACACACACACACCCACACACACACACACAAACACACACACACACACACCCCACACCCCACGCACACCCCACACACCACCACCACAAACACACACCCAGACACACTTTCGCTTATATTATTATAATAAAAGATTACCCCTCCCCCCTACATCAAGGGTTTTCCCCAATTCCGCAACCCCCATTTTTTTTCCCAAATTCCCCGCTTTAAAAGGCTGCTAAAAAAAAAGAAAAAAAAAAAAGTGATCGGGGCATCCATAATTGGGGGGTTTTTAAAAACCCTTCCCCGCTCGGGGGGGTTCAAAACGGGGCCCAAAGAGGGGATTCCGCCACAGGGGGGGGGCACCTTGGGGCGGAAAACCCACACACAACCCCCACACCCACACAACAAAAACCACACAACACACTTTCGCCCTTTTATTATTTTTAAAAAAGATTTACCCTCACCCTTTCTCAAAGGTTTTTCCCCAAATTTTCGCAACCCCCATTTTTTTCCCCAATTCCCCGCTAATAGGGGTGCTTAAAAAAAAAAAAAAAAAAATGATCGGAGCATTCATAAAAGGGCTTTTAAAAAACCCTTTCCCCCGCTCGAGCCGGTTTTCCCAAAAACCCGTGCCCTATGAGGGGGTTCCCCCCCCGGGGGCGGCACCTGGAGGGGAACCACCCACACACACACACACACACAGAACACTTTCGCTTATATTATTATTAAAAATAAATTTTTAAAAAATTACTAAAATTTGGGTTGGGATTTTTTTTTATGTATTGCATCGTAAAAGCTGAGGGATCAACAATATCTTCCTTCCCCCCACCCCACTCATTTAAACCCCTTTGACCTGAGGAGGCTGAGGGTAACCCCCCATGCCCCGCCCCAACCAGGAAAGTGGGCAAAAATTTTACCTAACGATGAAGTCCCGGGGTGCAAATTTAATTGGTCAAATTTCGCCATCATTACCTACCCGCCCATTCACAAACGCCGCACTTTTTTAGGGTTCCACTAGCCCGCATGTACGGCAGCCATACAAAACAATGAACAAAATGACGTACAATGAGTCCAAAAAAACGCCGCACCCCGTCCCTGGCTGCTGCCGTAAAATTTAAAAATTAAGTCATCATCCGCTGGGTGGTGCCCGCCGAGGGGAGGTAAATTTGGGGGCCCCCTTACAAAAAATCCCACCAAGCGGGATGATGGTGACGTCTTTTTGGGCGGGTTTACGGAAGGGCGGCCCGTAGAAGCGGGCTAGTGGAAAACCGCCTTTACTCTTACCCACCCACCCCCCTCATCATTTTTTAAACCCCCCTTCAACCCCTCACTCCCCACTCACCCCTTAAACCCCCCCCCAAAACCCCTCCTCATCACTTTCACAAAATCCCCCCCACCCTCATCATCACTTTCCATCATCAGTGCCCATGAACGAGTTGAAGGAGTGTTTATAATATATATATTATATTATAATATAAAATTATATTATTTTATAATATTATATATAATAATATATATATTAATTAATATAATATAATATAATATAATATATTAATATATATATATATATATAATATATATATATATATATATATATATATATATATATATATATATATTTTAATATATATATAAATTTTCTTAAAAGGAAGCTTTTCGCGTTTTTTATTTTTTTAAAGATATTTTTTTCATTGCTGGGCCCGTTCGGCGTCTTCTGGGGTTATCAACTGCCCATCATGGGGATAGTAAGATATAGGGAGGAGATTTCTTGAGACAGATTCGTAAAATGTAGTAGTTCAGTGTTTATTATCTTTTAAAGATATTTTCTTCATGTCGTAAAATTTGTCTCAAAAAATCCCCGGGCCCCGTATATACCTACATACCCCTAGGAGGGGGCGTTAATACAACAGAAACCGAACGGGCCCAGCAATGAAGAAAATTTTTAAAAAGATAAAACACTGAATAGCTATCATTTTAACGAATCTGTCTCAGAGAAAAACCCCTGCCCGTATATACTCTACATAATATATATATATAATATTATAATTATATTATAAAATTTATTTTAATATATATATATATATTTTATATATATATATATAATATATTTTATAAAATTTTAAAGGGTTAAAATGGGAACTAACACAGGCCTGTTGAACTTTAATCATTATCCCAGGATCCCGGGCCCCCCGGGTCAAACCCAGGCCCGGGATGGAAAATTTCCATCTTTTAATGGGGTCCACGGTGGTTTTAAGTTTGTGTCAACTCCCGCTCCTTGATCCCCTCCCCCTGGTCCCTGAGCGGGGGTTAAAGTCAAGTGATTTTTACAGATAATATAGGACATGAAAATAGATAGACAGTAGGAGGGTAGCCTACCATCCAAAATGCGAGTACAAAAATGGTTCGATTAAGTAGGGAAATAAAATTCAAAACTTTGTCCCGTACCGAATAAAGAAATATATCGAACCGTAAACAAAACCGTATTTTTCCCCTTTAAAATTCCCGTCCCGTATCGTAATTCGTACGTCCGAAAACGAACCATCCCCCTGGTCAGGGTTGTAGGTTTGGCGAGATCTTTGCAAATCGGGACGGCATGGATTTCTATTTTTTTTGCTTGAGTGATACGTCCAATGCTCACCTACTTGTCTCCTTTACGAGCAATTCGACGTACCTAGGAAAACTGAGGTGAAAAACCCTGGAAATCAGAGTAAAAGTAAAACTTTTTATCACTTTCTTTTTGGCAGATGTAATTGTTCATCAAAGGCTTCAGAGGCAACAAAGCTAGATTTCCTAAAAACATACCTAGAAAGTATCCATTTTTCTGTCCTTTATTTTTGCCTACAGTATACAAGGGGCAAAGGAGTGTTGGCAGACCATTGGAGGTTTGATGGGTTGGTGCGTGTTTTCCAATCCATCCCCCCCTTGTTTCCAAAAACCCGGACGCATTTGCCGTTCTTGGAATGTATTGGGATGGTGGATACTTAAACCCCAAACACCGTTGGCCCAAAATCGTCACGCACATTGGGGGGGGAGCTCGTGATTGCGGGCATAAAATTTTATGTTTTTGAAGATTAAAACATATCAAATTGTTAAAATTTAACCCAACCCCCCTAAACCCAGACTTTATAAAAGATGTTAAATAAAGCACGTTTAATAAACCCCGCGATAAAATTAAGGGCCACCCCCATGTAAGTCACGAGCAGTTAGACAACAGTAATTGGGAAAAGTCATCCCCCTACCACATATATTCCAAACGGGAAAATGCAAAACCCCACAGGGAAGTGCCGCCAGCCAAGTGTCGGGTGCCCCCCTCCCAATTGATCATCGTGACTTTGGACGCGATGATGGAAAAAAGAGATGCCACCCACCGAGCGCCCAGCTCCCCATCTTTCTATATTTTTGATTGGGGGCCCAAACAACCTTGTTTTTTTCAATGCCTCAAAACCCCAATTTTTTCACCTATCTAGTGAAACCTACCCGATAACTATCCCCCCTTCTTCAATGACACTCAATATTTTCCCTTTTTCTACAATGAAAATTTTTTGGGCATCCTTTGTAAAAAAAATGAATGGAAATTCACATCTCACCTTGTAAGACAGCTTTAGAAGCTGGTGCCTGGATGTCTGGTCCTATTTTTCTCCCCCCAGCGCTTTTCGTACAAGGCCTTATCCCTCATGTATGTCACCCGTATGGAATGTCTCACAGTTTGGGGAGGATCCCTCATACACTCTCCTAAACAGGGTTGAGTAAAAACTTTTTGTTCATCAACTCCCCTCCCTGACTACTGTCTTTAAATTTTAAAACACCGCCGCAATGTTGTTCTCTTGCTCTCTTCTACCCTTTTTTCATCTTTCTGCCTTTTTGAAAATTTTTTTAAATGCATGCTCCACCCCCCCCGGCGGCCCCGTACACAAGCTTTCTACTCATTTTCATCCCTATTTTTGTCCATCTTCCTTATGCAAGAGTTAACAGTATCTTTACTCTTTTATCCCTTCCTGGTAAAAATCTGGGAACTCCTTTCCCGTTTTTATTTTTCCACTTTTCCCACGACATTAAACTTTTTTAAAGAAGAGGAAAGACACCTCCCGAACTAAATTGGCCCACCCCCCTTTCTTTATTCTCGTACTGTCTTCATTTTAGAGACTGGCAACTAAGCGGGCTTTGTGTTACCTCGTTTTGTTGTGGCCATGGCCAGTCCTTTGTGATGTAAAAACAAAAAAAAGAGGACCTTAGGACTCCACCGTTTGGTTTTGCACGTGTACAATAATCGTTACAAGACGCTCCCACTCATCTGTTAACCCTAGTCACTGGTGTACATAAGGTTTCTTCTAGCCTATAATGTAAAGCTGGATATTGACTGAAGGAAACACTTTTTATTTTTTAATTTTATTTTTTATTTTTTATTATTCTATCGGGCCTCCAGCAAGGGAGGTCCACGGGCTAGCTTGAGCCCGTTAGAGAGAAGCTTAAGAGAAAAGAGTGTTCGTGCTGCTGGCGTGCGGCACAAGGACTGGCTTGTCCAGGAAACACTTAATTTTAAGCTTCTCTCTGACGGGCTCAAGCTAGCCCGTGGACCGTTTGCCCGTGGAACATTTTTATACAATAATTTTTTTTCCTTACATGTGTATTCAGTTGATTAAAATTAAGTGTTTCCTTTTTTTTTTTTTAATCAACTGAATACAGTATAAAAATGTTAAATTGTAGAATGTGATGGCCGACTGATTGAGTTGTGTATCAGTAAGTCAATGACCTTCACTCAATATAGTAATTTGTGTGAGTGCAAAGTCCGTTGTTTATTGCAAGGAGTTTCATTGTTTAGACGCACGCAAGTTTTACAGTAAAAATAAAACCTAGACTTTCTTCATCACCCTCATTAGCGTGGAAGGCGCGGTTAAAAGGAGTAATGAAGACAGTGGAAAGGCCAAGGTTAGTCCATGGTAAAAAGGCAGCCAATAACGTTAACGTGTGGTGCAGGAGGCCAGCACCCCCCATGGCCAATCCCACCAGCTGGCCAGGTCACCCTCTGGCAAACCCAAACCTGGCATATTACCGTTCTCTGGAATAGCATGTGGTGTGGAGATGTCGAGCCAATCACCGATGTCCATGCTCTTGACGTCACATAAGGGGTGGTGCCTACGTAATCACTGACCTATAATCTGTATGTTTTATTTAAAATTAGACCTATTTTGTTGTTAATTCAACCTAACCTAACCTGAATTAACTTAACCTAACCCAACACAACCTAGCCTAGACTTTATAAATGATGCTAAATATAACACAGGTTTTAAACCAGCGATCATTTAAGCTCCACCCCTATGTAGCGTCACAAGCTTGGACAACGGTGATTGGCTAGATATATCCACCATACCACATAATATTACAGAAAACGGCAATATGCAACCCGGATTGTGCTCGGCCTCTCCTGCAGGCTAGGTGGGCAAGTTAGTTTTGCCCTCCAGCGGCACACTTACCTTATGACTCTTTGAAGAGGGGATGTAATGAAGGACTGCTTAATCGTGTGTATTCATAGAGTCTGCTCTGAATTCAGAATCAAAACATACAAATATATTGAAAGAAAAAGCGAGAGTATTTCTCTACTCTGCGAATTAAGCTGTGTCATAGGAGCAATATTCAGGTGTTTTTTGCCATTGAATTGTACGTGATTTTATATAGTATCCTTAATAAACGATGAAAGATATGTTTAGGGTACACTCCATTCTTTGCGTCCTGTATGGCTAAGGTTATTGAGCGACCATAGCTTTGCGATGCGCAGTATTCAGACTAGGATAAAAAAAAATGCATACATTATTTTCCTCCATGAATCATTGTGCAGTGGAGAGCCAGCCATGGCAGCACTTAGAACGCTGAGGACTTCAAGGATTACTGCACCAGATGAAGTGGTGGTTTGTCGGGGCATGGACAACACCGGGTCTTCGTGGTGACCTTATGGAACCCAAGGTCACTTATAGAGCTCTAAAAGTGACATTGAAAGAACCGCCAACCTCCAGAACGCCTGTGTGAGGAGGCAGAAGTAACAGTGTGTCTCGGGGTTGGGAGGAAGAAGAGGAATGACGTGATTTCTGGCAGCAGTGCGTCACAAGATGTGCTTCTTCCCTCACAACCGACGCCACCTCTAATTATTGTCGTTACGCGGAGATTAACTTGCCAGGTGGGGTGTTGGCGTGACCCACGGCCATCACGTCTGCCAGTGGAAACCCGGATGAGAAACGCGCGGCGGGGCGGTGCTGCTAAATATCGAATAATTCTAAGGTCAAAATAATCACCTTGACAGTTATTTTGAGAAGATTGTTCGGGTGGGCGAGAGAAACCTGCAAAGGAAAGGATTGTTCATGCTATCTGAATAATCTCTGCATATTTATTTATCATTGTGCTTTTATTTCCAGG
>JACEEZ010006982.1:392500-397500 GCA_016584305.1 Chionoecetes opilio | reverse complement strand
TTTCTCCACCCGTTGTATCGGTTTTTGGTATACAAGAATAAAAATACGACGCCACGCGTCGAGCTCAAGGTGGAGGTTTGAGTCAGCTGATTGGCGACAACTTGCACATCCCACCTTCACCCCGCTCTCCACTTATTCCATCGTATTTCTTCCCAGTCCATTACAGGAGAGTTTTCAACACAACCGAGAGTGACAGCCATACACTGTGAATGCACACGTGTCATCATTAAGGTAAAATCTGGTCCAGGAGGCCTTATATAGGTGTGTGAACTTGTAAGAAAGCCAGGCGGCGGCGGGAGAATGGAGGTGGCCATTGTGTGGAGCAGTGGCGGCGGGACGTTCAAATGTACTCGCAAGCATCACTCAGGCCAATTTTTTCTGCACCAACGCCTCAGACAAGTGGCGAACACTAACTTAGCTATTATTTTAATGTCTGAAATGATAAATTTCACTAGTAAAATGTATTAGATATGTATAAAACAGTCAAAATACTGATGCCGCTTTGGGCTCGCTTGTGTTGGTACACCTGTCAAATATCCACCAGTCGGGGCAGTTCTTGAAGATGTTACCAGTGGAGGTACGACGGTGGAAAATCTCCACCGGCCGGGATTTGACGAGCATTCTTGAATATAGCCCTATGTCTGTATGTCTGTCTGTCTGTCTGTCTCTGTATGTCTGTTTGTCTCTGTATGTCTCTCTCTCTCTCTCTCTCTCTCTCTCTCTCTCTCTCTCTCTCTCTCTCTCTCTCCTCTCTCTCTCTCTCTCTCTCTCTCTCTCTCTCTCTCTCTCTCTCTCTCTCTCTCTCTCTCTCTCTCTCTCTCTCTCTCTCTCTCTCTCTCTCTCTCTCTCTCTCTCTCTTTTTCTCTCTCTTTCTCCCCTGTCTTAATTATCTGACTCATTTCATATTTTCACTCGCCATGGACCATTCTCGTTTCCCCTACCAACCCGTAACTAATTCTTGTTTCTTACACGCCTTCGCCTTCTCTCCCTCACCCTAAATTAGCCATGTTCTCTTTTGATTCCTTGCTCTGTTCCTTACTCATTGCTTCCCATCCTGTATTTACCTTTTTTACTTTACTTCTATCTCACCCTTCACTTCCATGGGTTAATTTCCCTCAAGCAACTCACTGTTTTTTATTTTCGTGTTCATCTTTACTTTTCTGCTTCCTTAAATATTATAAAATTGATAGTGCAGTTCCCGTAGTTACTGCAAAAAGTATTGGTAGGACTAATTAATCCAATATTGTTTGTTTTTCCTGTATATTCTTCTGTATCTTTCATCCTCTTGTCCCTATCTCTTTCATTAATTAAGTCTTTCCTCTCTCATACCAAAGATTATAAGTACCGAGCTATTCGCATGTCCCTCCGTCTCTCCCTCCCTTCGCTTTTTCCTTTTTTCCAACCTTTCCCGTGCCTGAAGACTCCTGAAGACCGCTAGCTCCGCCCCCTCGGTCATCACTTAACCGTTGCCTGGTTAAGAGGAAACTGAGAGCACACTTGTGACGGGGGTGTTGTTTGGTTGGCGTTAGGCGTCGTGGTGTCGTCTGTTGCCCTAATGAAGGCTTCCGTCACGCCCAAAGCTCCTCACCTGCCGCGGGGTCGTGTCGGCGGGGCGCGGCGGTGCATTAGCGGGGTTGCAGCGGTGCTTGTGTGGAAACAGATGGTTGGCAGCGGCGATGTGTAGCGAGATTTTCCACCGTTTTCCAGTTATGTCTCCCTTAATTAAATGGACGGGAGGGGTGAGGAGTGTGAATCGCCATTGTACCTTTATTCTACTGATTGTGCTATACGCCACGTGTAGAAAAATGGAAAGGAAATTGAAATTCTGTCGTTTATCGAGAGTTATGATACTAAATGATTTTTTTTACGCGTTAAAATATGCAGGCTATTAAAGAGGGGACAAATGAGAAAGAATTGATAAGCCTTTTTGTGCGATAGCATTTTTCTATGTTTTCAGGTTTTGTGAAATTTATTAATGAATTATCTAAACGATGCTGATGAACATTGATTTGTGAGGCGCGCGTGTCTGCTCCAGGTGGTTGGGGTCACGGCAGGGTGTAGGGGTAGTGGCAGGGTGGTTGATGTCACGGCAGGGTGTAGGGGTCACGGCAGGGTGTAAGGGTCACGGCAGGGTGTAGGGGTCACGGCCGGTAATTGGGCTCACGGCAGGGTGTAGGGGTCACGGCAGGGTGTAGGGGTCACGGCAGGGTGTAGGGGTCATGGCATAGTGTAGGGGTCACAGCCGGTAATTGGGGTCATGGCAGGGTGTAGGGGTCACGGCAGGGTGTAGGAGTCACGGCAGGGTGTAGGGGTCACGGTAGGGTGTAGGGGGCACGGCAGGGTGTAGGGGTCACAGCAGGGTGTAGGGGTCACAGCCGGTAATTGGGGTCACGGCAGGGTGTAGGGGTCACGGCAGGGTGTAGGGGTCACAGCAGGGTGTAGCGGTCACGGCAGGGTGTAGGGGTCACGGCAGGGTGTAAGGGTCACGGCAGGGTGTAGGGGTCACGGCAGGGTGTAAGGGTCACGGCAGGGTGTAAGGGTCACGGCAGGGTGTAGCGGTCACGGCCGGTAATTGGGGTCACGGTAGGATGTAGGGGTCACGGCAGGGTGTAGGGATCACGGCAGGATGTAAGGCTCACGGCAGGGTGTAGGGGTCACGGCAGGGTGTAGTGGTCACGGCCGGTAATTGGGGTCACGGCATGATGTAGGGGTCACGGCAGGGTGTAGGGGTCACGGCCGGTAATTGGGGTCACGGCAGGGTGTAGTTATCACGGCAGGGTGTAGGGGTCACGGCAGGGTGTAGGGGTCACGGCAGGGTGTAGGGGTCACGGCAGGGTGTAGAGGTCACGGCAGTGGGTAGGGGTCACGGCAGCGTGTAGGGGTCACGACGGATGGTAGGGGTCACGGCAGGGTGTAGGGGTCACGGCAGGGTGTATGGGGCACGGCCGGTAATTGGGGTCACGGCAGGGTGTAGTTGTCACGGCAGGGTGTAGGGGTCACGGCAGGGTGTAGGGGTCACAGCCGGTAATTGGGGTCACGGCAGGGTGTAGGGGTCACGGCAGGGTGTAGGGGTCACGGCAGGGTGTAGGGGTCACGGCAGGGTGTAGGGGTCACGGGAGGATGTAGGGGTCACGGCAGGATGTAGGGGTCACGGCAGGGTGTAGGGGTCGCGGCAGGGTGTAGGGGTCACGGCAGGGTGTAGGGGTCACCGGACGGCAGGGTGTAGGGGTCACGGCTAGGGTGGTAGGGGTCACGGCAGGGTATAGGGGTCACGACAGGGTGTAGGGGTCACGGCAGGGTGTAGGGGTCACGGGAGGGTGTAGGGGTCACGGCAGGGTGTAGGGGTCACGGCAGGGTGTAGGGGTGACGGCAGAGTGTAGGGGTCACGGCAGGGTGTAGAGGTCACGGCAGGGGGTAGGGGTCACGGCAGGGTGTAGGGGTCACGACGGATGGTAGGGGTCACGGCAGGGTGTAGGGGTCACGGCAGGGTGTAGGGGTCACGGCAGGGTGTAGGGGTCACGGCAGGGTGTAGGGGTCACAGCCGGTAATTGGGGTCACGGTAGGGTGTAGGGGTCACAGCAGGGTGTAGGGGTCACAGCCGGTAATTGGGGTCACGGTAGGGTGTAGGGGTCACGGCAGGGTGTAGGGGTCACAGCCGGTAATTAGGGTCACGGCTGGGTGTAGGGGTCATGGGTGGTGCAAGAGGACACGGCAGGGTGGTAGGGTGCAGGGGCAAGGGGGGTACAGGTGTGAAGGGAGGTTAGTGGGCAGCCGCCGCGCCTCTGCACTGCGGAAGATTAGCCTCGGCCTCGCCCCTCCACCGCGATTACCGCCATAAAGCCTTCGCGTCCGGGCTGAATAAAGATAATGATGATAATGACGATGTTAATGATAGTAAGAGTAATAGTGATAATGATAATGATGATAACAGTGGTAACAATAACGATGATATTATAACAATGATAATGATAAAGTACTACTATTATAGATACTACTACTACTACTACTACTACTACTACTACTACTACTACTACTACTACTTTTTTTTTTTTTTAACTACTACTACTACAATATACCTCCACCGCCTCTTTATTTGCGGCGGGTACGCCATAGCCCCACCTCACTATTGACTGTGGCATCCAACCTTACAACTACCCCTAAAAATACATACATTTACTAACTAACTACCCCTAAATTTATAAACCTACTCTATTCCTAACCTATCCACCCTTATCCCACTCTCTACCAATGTGGCCTCGCAATCGAGGTCACATATGTCCGTGTTAGAGGGAGTGGAGTATCTCGTACCCCTGAGACACAGGAGGGCAGACCGGAGCAGGAGAAGGAGAGGCGACACCTCATCCAGGCGGCGACGGAGCTCCTTGGCTGGTGCTTCTTTACTGACATCAAGTCAGCTAGTCTTGAGTAGAAGCTCCTAGCCTTGGGGGCCATGCCGCCAGATGTGGTGAAGACCAGGGGCGTGAAGGTACCATGGTCGACTTGCAGGATCTTATCGCCATAGGCCCTTATCTTCTCCAGCTCGTTCCTACTACTACTATTACTACTACTATTACTACTACTATTACTACTACTACTAGACTACTACTACTACTACTACTACTACTACTACTACTACTACTACTACTACTACTACTACTACTACTACTACTACTACTACTACTACCACTACCACTACCACTACCACTACTACTACTACTACTACTACTACTACTACTACTACTACTACTACTACTATACCACTTCTACTACTACTTACTACTACTACTATACACTATTATACTACTACTACTAACTACTACTACTATATCTACTACTACTACTACTACTACTACTACTACTACTATACTCTACTACTACTACTACTACTGCTACTACTACTAGTGCTAGTACTACTACTACTACTACTACTACTACTACTACTACTGACTACTACTACTACTTACTACTACTAGTACTAGTACTAGTACTAGTAATATACT
>JACEEZ010006982.1:372500-382500 GCA_016584305.1 Chionoecetes opilio | reverse complement strand
TTATTAAGCGAAATATAGAAGGGAGTGAGTGCACACACACACACACACACACACACACACACACACACACACACACACACACACACACACACACACACACACACACACACACACACACACACACACACACACACACACACACACACACACACACACACACACACACACACACACACACACACACACACACGTATATAAAGCAATATATTTCCGTGTCTTTTTTTTTGCAGTGGATATATTTGTACAGCTTTTAGTGGTCGCTGTGTTGTCGCGGTGCAAAGCTGTGCCGTGGTCGAGGCTGTTGGTAAAGTTTAATTAACGCTCTTGTAAGTTTTATTGCACTGAGGCTTATATTTTTCCTTTCCCTTAAATGCGTTTGTATCCAGTATTTCTGCGTACATTATTTGATTCTCTGAAAAGACTCGTTAAGTCATCTCTATTCCCGTTTACATTTTCGATTTTCCGTGCGTGATTAAAGATACTGGAGTGTGCAGGAGCTGTTGCGTCGGTCGTTTTGAGATGTAAATATAAACAACACTATAATTTATTTCATGCAGTTTGGGAGCATCTAAAGAAATATAGCTGTAGGAAGGAACTATTTTACTTTCACACACGCCAAGGTTGTGTAATATATCTGTACCAGAAAGCGCTGTAGACGCGCTCCTGCCGGGATGAAGTCTAAGTAGACGTGTGGTTTTACTGAGTATTGTGTGTGGCTGGGGTGAAAAACAGACATTGCATAAGCCTGTACCACACACGGGTACGATGAGCTGTATTGAAAAGGAAAAAAGAGAGAGAGAGAGAGAGAGAGAGAGAGAGAGAGAGAGAGAGAGAGAGAGAGAGAGAGAGAGAGAGAGAGAGAGAGAGAGAGAGAGAGAGAGAGAGAGAGAGAGAGAGAGAGAGAGAGAGAGAGAGAGAGAGAAAAAAAAAAAACTGGCGAGGTGACTTCTGAGGGACTTTATAAGTAATTACGTTTCGCAAACATTGATGCCTTTGAGTAGTGGATGAAAGTTCAGCATAACCTTTTTCTTGAATATGTAGTTTTTACTGAGAATCTGAGTCTTCAAAGAGGTCACGTTGCCGCCTCGGTGAAAAAGTGTTATTGTTTATTACTTGTCTTTAAAAAATTGTACTCTGGTCTTTGGTGCAACGACACGTGCTCACTCTCGTTAACATGCACGTGCTCGTTAACATTTACACATTGTTAACCCTCCCCCCCAACACACATACACACACACATGTAGGCCCGTAGGGACTATACGGGACCACACGAGTGCAGCTCAGGCCTTGTAAAACACAACTAGGTAAGCACACACACACACACACACACACACACACACACACACACACACCACACACACACACACACACACACACACCACACGCACGCACGCACCACGCACGCACAGCACGCACGCACCAGCACGCACGCACGCACGCACACGCACGCACGCACGCACGCACGCACGCACGCACAGCCGCACGCACGCACGCACGCACGCACGCACGCACGCACGCACGCACGCACGCACGCACGCACGCACGCACGCACGCACGCACGCACGCACGCACGCACGCACGCACGCACGCACGCACGCACGCACGCACGCACGCACGCACGCACGCACGCACGCACACACACACACACTCTATAGAGGAGCAGGGAGTTCCTTCTTTGAGCTTAGTGACATTTTCGTCGTAATGTCAGAAAACTCGCCGTCCTTCCACGAAATGAGTCACCGGGAGAAATCTCATTAAAACGAAGATGAGCAAAAATCCATGCAAGAGAGAGAGAGAGAGAGAGAGAGAGAGAGAGAGAGAGAGAGAGAGAGGAATGAACGGAAACAAAGATGGAATATTGAAATGTAACAAGTACATGTAGGAGTGACATCAGGGAATTTATTCAGATCTGTTCCTACAGGTGTATCGCCTTCACTATTTTAGCCTTCCTCGATACTGAATATTTTCCTCTGTCCTTCCTTTACCTGTTGTCTCCACACCGTAGTTCCCTCTCTTTCCTTCTCTTCTCGTTTATTAAGTTATCCATTAGTATAACCCAAATTTAGAAGAAAAAAAAAATCACAAGCAAACACATGATTACTGAATTGATTTGCAAATGGAGTGATTTTATATCTCGAAATATATAGACTTCATTTCACTGGCACGGTTTTCAAAGTAGGTGAACTTCAACCTGCTCGGCTTCCAAATGCCAATACAAATGAGAATGTCTGTGTACTTGATTTCGTACCTAATGAATTTCAGAAAGCTTTTGACAGTCCCCTTGTTGTGAGCTGGAATGTGTGTGTATATAAGTGAGCGACTTACTGCCTCACTGAAAACTTTATTTTGTGACAATTGCTGAACGTCCAACTGGCTATGTTTGTAGTGGTGGGTCTGAGACTTTTATTTTAAATGTTACTTGGCTATTCTTATTTATTTATTAATACACACATACACACACATATGTCTGTGTGTGTATATATATTATCAAGGAACGGGACGTCACGAGACACATTCCTCAAACTATTAATTAGTGTCTTCCCTCCCTGGCCTTCTCCGTGAAAGAGGCAACACTAATTAAAAAACAATTCATACAAAAATGTCCATGTTTGTCTCTTATAACTGGAAATCCTGTTCGTATTTCCCACTTGTTGTGCGGGCATGTTTACCACAGGGAGGAGTGGGAGCGTGCGGTCGTATTCATAAAGCGTCACAGGTAATCGTTATGAATGGCTGCAGGGCTGTGGCAAGCGACTCATAATCAACCCAATTTAATCTGGTAACACCGTGTTTTGCCTCTGTGTGAGTTATGTCTGAATCTGTGTTTTGCAGTGGCCCTAAAACCCTAAAGCAAAGCAAAACCAGCAAAATGTATAAAACAGTTTGCATCATTTTCTGGTATTTGAATGTATTCCGTACAAAATATAATCACTACAAATTCCCCTTTCCACAAAATGTTCATCGTGACAAGATTTATGTAGAAAAAAAAAAAATGTTGTGTACGCGGCACATAAGGGATGGGAGTGCAGGACAGCTCGCCGCCGCCCCATGAACAGCACTGATGAGGAATGACCCGCTCAGTCCAGTGGGTAAAACATAAAAAGATCCAACCAACTCAAAACAACAAACGGCCGCCACTTGGAGAAAAACATCATATATTGTTTCGTACCTGAAATTTTCCAAACGTTCCCTGCAATTGTGAGAAAGTTATTAGTTACGAAACAAATTAATGGAGGACCTTCCTTTCCGTCACCTTCCTTTCCTTCCAACTTGACATAAAAAAAGCAAATAATTATAAAAAGAGCACGTATCCATAAAATGCATTGTCTTGCAAGGAACAAAAGAGAAGTTAGTAATGTCCCCTCGACTGTGAACGGAAACGACACTTGCGACGCTGAATACTTCATGCAAACTCCTTTAATAATTCACTGATCGATACCAAAAATGGTTCTGAGTTCATTGTGTGTGGGTTGGAAAGCATTTTCGTCTGATTTCGAAAGTGGCATTGCTTTTTCTCTAGCACGTATAGTTTTTTAAATATCGGCATTTTAAATTTAATAGCTATTATATAAATATACGAAATTATATAATATATAATTAATCGAAACAATACCCTACGTTATATATATTACTCGTAATTAAATTTGGTGTGCTGCGGCTTTATTAGGACCTAATGTACATATCGGAAAAAATAACTTAAATTATGTTCCAAATATATCCAAAATGTGCACATCTTGGAAATATCCGAAAATATGCCAAATCACAGTAAATTTTTTATTTATATATAATAGATATATATATAATATTTTGGCAATATATAATATATATATATATATATATAAAATATATATATATATATATAATATATATATATATATATTAATAAAATATATTATATATATATATATATTATATTATTTTAATATATAATCTTATTTTGGAACAACTTCGAGATTTTTTTGAGAGAAAGATGCGCTAGTTGGGAAGAACAGTCAGATCTAACTGTTCTTCAGAAGAACAGTCAAGATCTCAAATTGGTATTAAATATACATAGATCAAAACTATACCTAACACACAAAAGTACTCACCCTGCTCCATAGTACATCAGAAGTGTTTTGTAGTTTGCTCTTTCGTTTTTAGGAGTAGTACTTTCACGTTGTAGCGTCCAGCAATAGTCCCCTATCATGTTGGGACTGAATCGTCCTTGGTATCGGGTTTCCATGGTGGCAATGTCCTGGTGGAAACGTTCCCCCTGCTCATCACTGACCGCGCCAAGATTCGTTGGGAAGAATCAAGATGTGAATGGAAAAAGTGGATTTGAGTGACATCCGAGCCCCAAGCGCATGGTAACTCTTCAACATGCCTTTTACA
Organism: Chionoecetes opilio; assembly: GCA_016584305.1. Classification (NCBI taxonomy): domain Eukaryota; kingdom Metazoa; phylum Arthropoda; class Malacostraca; order Decapoda; family Majidae; genus Chionoecetes; species Chionoecetes opilio. The sequence goes on along the minus strand of JACEEZ010006982.1, from coordinate 378,129 downwards.
AGTTCCTCATAATTCGATACTCAAACATTACCTAGGTAGTTTTTATATAACCGCCAAAAAGCTCTTCCAAGCAGCTTTTTCCAGGGCAGTTAGGCTCTTTACAAAGTCATCATCATTGAGTAGTTGATAAATTTGAGGGCCATTAAAAAACACCTCCCTTTACTTTGGCTTCAGATACAGTGCGTTCAACTTTGCTAACAATTCTGAAAGCCAGCACCATTTTGATCCATGGCCTTCACAAAATTTTTCATTACCCAAGTTTCAGATGCAATGGAGGTAAGTACAACCTTTTCACTGTAAACAAGAGGTTTGTACATACAGTTGAACCTGCCAGGTGATCTTTCGGTCGTGCTGGCCATTCCTTTTGTTTGTAATGTTTGCTGTCCGCTCTAGGTCCCACAAACAAGAAAACACATGTGCTTAGTGTAACCTAACTGGAGTCCTAGAAGCAAGGAGATTACCTTGAGGTCCCCACACAGATTCCACTGATGTTCTTCATATTTAAACAGATAACAAAGTCTTCATAGTTTCATAAGTTTCACTCATTTCATTGCCATGCGCATTTGGAACACTCGGAAGCTTATTTCCTTTATGCAGAAAGAACGGCCTTTAGGGGTTTTTCCTGAATCTATGAACAGCCGCCCCCAAACTCTTATCATAAGTGTGAGACTCACAAAGTTGTTCCATGAGTGTGTCAACTTTCAAAGCAGTAACCCAGAGCTTGTGTTCCATCTTGAAGAAGCTTGAAAGTTCTTTATGTCTACGACGAAACGGGGTTTATGAGAACTCCTTCTTGTAGCAAATTCCATTCCTTGAGACGAGATCCAAAGGACTTCAATTTTCTCCTTGGGTAGATCTAGGTCCTAGCAAGGTCATGTAGCATTTCCTGACTGATGAATTTGGGCCCCTCGTTGTCTGCCATTTCTTGAAAGTCTGTATCCATGGGATTTCCCCCTCGTTTCGAATCTGATTCACTTATAGCACTTGCAATTGGAACATTTGGAACTGGGAGATCAGGACCATGTGGCACAGGCCTGATGGCAGAAGTGTCAGGATACCTGATTTTAGCTCGCGTTTTTACTGAATATCCTTTGATGTTAGTGAGGCAGAAAGTAGCAGTCAGTACTGTGATCCTTTTGTTCACGCCAAACCATTGGGAGGGCCGAATGCCATCCTGATGGCCGTTTGCCACGCATCCATTCATTCAAGTGGTTCACACAGGGGTTGCTGCTACGTGAGGGGCCCACTTCTTATCTTGATCACCATACGGCACTTGAAGTAATGCAGATAAGCTGCTTAACATTCTTTGTAAGAGGTTTCTTCAGACTGTCAGGGGTACAAATTCCACATAGTACAAAAACTGTCCGATGCATTCACACAGTTACGGCGCTCCATCACAGCCCGGTACAAGGGACTATATACGTAAACCAACTAAAATTAGGACTCCCACTAAATCAACACATCATATCTGCAAAGAAAATAAAATGTTAAACATATGTCAATAGCTGGCGATCAGTAGGTTTTAAAAAAGTACTACACAGCCTGCTAACCCCTCGCCAATAACGCAGCGCGCACACCCTCCCCTGCTCACTGCACAAACCACACTGACTCAAAAACACCTGCAAATGCCCTAAATAGGGTTGAGAAAAGAAAAGATTAAGAGTTTAAAATTAAAAACATTGGTGAAACCTATTTTGCTGATTTTACCCATATTTTTTCCCTTTAATTGCGTCTGGTTCTCAAAAAACTGGACGTGATAGAGTTAATTGAACATCAGATTTGAGTTCAGCAGGGTCGATTTACTATAATCAGCTTCATTTAGTCCAAAAAACCATATCTTCGATTTTTTTTTGTCGACCAGTGATTGGCTCATTCAGAGAGGAAAAAGAGGGGAAGGAGAGAAGAGAGAGAGGAGAGAGAGAGAAAAGGAAAAGAGAGGGGAGAGAAGAGTAGAGAGAGAGGGGAGAGAGAAAAAGAGAGAGGAGGAAGGAAAAGAGGAGAGAGAGAGGAGAAGAGAGAGAGAGAGAGAAGTTTTTAGGGTTTAAAAGGTTTGAGCGGGGGAAAAACTTTTAAGAAGAAGGGTTGGAAGGGAAGAGAAGGGGGAAAGGGGAGAACGGAGAGGAAGAGAGCAGAGAACTAATGTTTTTTTTAATACAAGTACGCATATCAAAGAAGCCAAGGGTTCAGGAATTCTAAGGGGCCAAAAAAACTACTAAAACAAGAATTCAAGCCAGGTAAGGTTTTTTTATACGCCAATGTCCTTTGTGAAGTATGTGGCTTGTTTTCTTTAACCTTATGTGAAGTAGAGGACATTTTTTTTCATTATTGGTTTTGTTAATCACTGTATTAAATATCGTCACTTTCCATTGTATAGTTATATTTTCTATCATATTTGTTTGAAGTTGTTAAAGACATCATTAATCATTTTGAATTATTAAAAGGTAAGGTAAAGATGGGAGCATACGCTAAGCTGCGCGTGGCATGCGATGCTCATCTCCGTGGCATTAGCCCTTAGAGCCTGTGGTGGGTGAGAACCCGTTACCCCGGGACACAGGGCTAGTGTGACTCCCGGGTTAAACCCCAGTTACCTTCCCAGGTTACCCCAGGTACCATTATCAACCCGAAAGGAAGTAAGAACAGCTGGGTAGGCTGGTCACCGACTTGCCCTGGCCCGGGATCGAACCAGGGCCCGCAGATTCGTAGCCAGGCACGCTAGCCACTGCACCACGGAGGCGACATTTGAATTATTGCTTTCTATTATTTCATTTTTTCTCTGTGACAACAATATTCCAGAACATCCTGTATTTTCCCATTCCCTGCGAGGCTACTGTATGGTGTGCGCCGCCCCGGAACCGAGCCTGAGTGAAATAAGTAGATATTTACGAATATAATACAGTGGTAGTGGGTCTTGTAAATCATCACCGTGACACATGAATCAACTGTTATATTTGCTCGCTGTCTTAACTGAGGTGTAGACATAAATCAAATGTATAATGGAAGGCAACATTACTGTATTGGTTCCTTCCTCGTACATGATGAAAAATTTAAAATTGTGACGTTTGGCTCGATCTCAATCTCATATTATATACTGATAGATCTCAAATCGACTCAGTGTGGCTAAGTACATGACAGTCTGTGGGGGTTTTTCTCACGTAATATAGCAAGGCAGGTGCGTGGAAGACTTAGAGAAATGCCTCTGCAATGACTTACCGGGTGCAGTGCTATGAGTGCGGGGCTGTGATTTATAGCATATTGAAAAGAGTGACTCCAGGAGAGGATGATTTGCTGCCCCTCAGTACGCGTGTAAAGGTGTATTTACGGTGCAGCTTTAACCTGTCATTCAATAGTTTGGTGAGGTTGACGAGCAGCCATGTTTACATCTTCCTGGTTTTTTTTATAGAAAAGGAGAAGAGGGATAGAGTTCGAATAGAGAAAGCTTAAATGAGAGAAAGATACAATTAAGACTGTCAATTTAGTGTGCGGTCTACCTTGCGTCGGCTTCATTTTTTTTTTTTCTTTCCTATAGCACCTGTAGGCAGGCAGTGGTGACCCAGGGCTCGGATGGTAGGCTCTGGAGGTTCACTTGAGGGTTCTGATGGTTGGTCCTCGCCCGTTGGTGGCGCAGGCAGGATTCTTATAGTGACGCCTGTGATTAGAGGCTCATGCCGCCCCCCTGTGTCCTCCGATGCACTCGCAATCGAAGGCGAAGGTAGAGTTGATAGGCAGGGCATGTGGGTGTTCTTAGGCCACTCGACGGTGCAGAAAAGTTTTGGGTTTCTTCGGGGATCGAACTCGGGTCACCGAGAACGCCAGTCGGAGACTCTAACCGCTCCGCTACCGCCTCCACAAAAGAATATGTGTGGCTATTGTTTACTTGGTGTTATACTCGTGTTTGTGTATGTTAAAGCCAAGTGTGTTGTGGTTGTGGCATTCATAGTTGTGTTTGGTTGGGTTTCAAGTGGTTGAAGTCAAAATTGGATGTTTCAAATGTGTTGATAGCCAGCTAACTTACGTTAAGTAATTACAGTAGTGACATTTTGGTATAGGACGAAAACGCTACTGGAATTATACTTGTGGTATCTCGTAATAGTTATTTGTAGTCTGTTAATCTTAGATGATGATTAGTGTTAAATGATGGTCGTTTTGTTCCAAGTTTTTTTTTCGGACATAAAAGTATACTACGGTATAGTTTCTTACTACAAGGGAGTCTCTCTTGACCTTGCTTCCTCCTCCTTTCCCACTCGTCCCTCCCTCCAGCTCTTCCTTCTCCTCTTTTTAGCGCAACCCCTGCCTGCCCCTGTTGGACTATTCCTGCTGCTTTGTTTACCTTAGCCGCGTCCGTCTGGCTCGTGGCATTGTTTAATAATTTTATCCTGGCTCATGGAAGGTTATCTTTGGGCGAGTCCTGAGCGCGGAGAGTCCAGGCGGGTCAGGCACGCAGCCCTGCAACGCTAGTCTTGAATTCATGTCTTTGTGTATGCTGTGCGCTGGCCGTGCTGAGGCGAGTGTTGAGTTGTAATTACTTAAGTGAGGAAGGAAGGAAGGAAGGAAGGAAGGAAGGAAGGAAGGGAAGCTGGCGACGAATTTTCATGGTTAGCTGTAGAATGATATGAAACTCTTCGTTACATTCAGAAAGAAGGCTCGCTCTTTGCTGGGTTGTTTTAATGGCTCAGTATGACAAGTAGCTGACTGTTCCGAGACTGATCTTTACTCTGAGAGGCTTTCATCTTGCCCGTGAACAAAGAACTGGAGATGAGCGGTCTTTCAGAGGGAAATGATGGTGAGGATTAATTACCTCGTGTAAATTTTAGAGACTCAGGCATTTCATTGATTGAAAAGGAAAGTATGAGGTCATTTGATGCGTTTCTGTGACAAGGACTCTTTACTTTGGTTGTGGATGTGGTGGTGATAGTGGTGCTGGTACTGGTTGTGGTGGTGGTCTTGGTAGTGGTGGTCTTGATAGTGGTGGTCGTAGTGGTGGTCTTGGTGGTGGCTGTGCTGGTAGTGGTTGTGGTGATAGTCTTGGTAGTGGTATAGTGATGGTGGTCTTGTTAGTGGTGGTTGTGCTGGTAGTGGTTGTGCTGGTAGTGGTTGTGGTGGTAGTCTTGGTAGTGGTATAGTGGTGGTGGTCTTGTTAGTGGTGGTAGTGTTGGTCTCGGTGGTTGTGGTGGTGGTCTCGGTGGTTGTGGTGGTGGTCGTGGTAGTGATGGTGGTGGTGGCGTCTCGTGGCCAGTATAATTCACAGGAACACCTAAGGATCACGGGTTCTGGGTTGCAGTGGCGAAGCTGATGTATGATTCAGTAACATCGAGCGAAACGAGGCAGTCATCCTGAGGCGGTGCAGCTCCCTCATGGACCGCAGCTTCCTTTGACGACCTTTGTTTTGACCTTGGTTGACCTCCTCACTAATTGGCTTCAGATTCATTTCTTACCGTCGAAATTTTTGTAGCATTCTTATTTTCCTGTCTTCACGATCTATAATTTTTTATTTGTTTTGCTTTATACCTTTATATATATTCTGTCTAGTTTTTGGTATTCAATTTTGTATGCCTGTTTCTTTTTTATTTGTTCTTTCTCTCTTAACACGTATCATTTCCTCCATCCTCAGCTGTTTCTCACTTCACTCCGG
>JACEEZ010006982.1:362500-367500 GCA_016584305.1 Chionoecetes opilio | reverse complement strand
CCTTCATTTTCCTTCCATTTTTTTTTTTTTTTCCTACCTTTAACAGCATCCTTAGTTTCCTTTCCCTTAGTTTCCCTTGTCTTTATTTTGTCTATCTTTTCTTTTTATTCGCTCTTTATTTTGTCTTTACCCCCCCCCCCCCCCCCCGAGGCCCAGAACGTAATTACCATTGTAATAGAACCACCATGAGACGCTTTTAAAGAACATAGGCAACATTTTATTGATATGACCTGTTTTAGTAGTATCCTTGTCCACGACCTAATTTGGTATATTACGTAACTTTTTCGTTATTCGTAGGCAAACAACAGACGCCTTCATATAGCTAAGGCTGACAACATACGATTTTCTTTATAGCAAAAGTAAGATCTGAAGTAAAGATTAAGGAGTTTTAATTCCTACTCTCTTCATTTGTCTTGTTTTTTTTACCTTGCCATTGATTTATTTTAAGAGTTTCCTTCAATACTCCTTCTTCCGCTGACTTTTCTTACCCTCACACATTTTTATATTTTTATATTCATAGATTCATTATTTTCTGGTTATCCCTTTTACATTCTTATATCTTCTATTTCTTTTTACTTTCATCCATTCCTCTTCTTCCACGCTCCTGTTTCATTCCTGTTTCTTCCTGTTTCTTTTATTTAGTCGTCTATATTTGTCTGTGTATGTTTCTGTTTGTGTGTGTCTGTGTCTGTTTGTCTATTGCTCTCTCTCTCTCTCTCTCTCTCTCTCTCTCTCTCTCTCTCTCCTCTCTCTCTCTCTTCTCTCTCTCTCTCTCTCTCTCTCTCTCTCGTCTCTCTCTCTCTCTCTCTCTCTCTCTCTCTCTCTCTCTCTCTCTCTCTCCTCTCATCTCTCTCTCCTCTCTCTCTCTCTCTCTCTCTCTCTCTCTCTCTCTTCTCTCTCTCTCTCTCTCTCTCTCTCTCTCTCTCTCTCTCTCTCTTCTCTCTCCTCTCTCTCTCTCTCTCTCTCTCTCTCTCTCTCTCTCTCTCTCTCTCTCTCTCTCTCTCTCTCTCTCTCTCTCTCTCTCTCTCTCTCTCCTCTCCTCTCTCTCTCTCTCTCTCTCTCTCTCTCTCTCTTGTCACGCCTACTTCATATTTACTTTAGTACTTGTCCTATTTCCTTAGTTTCCCTGTTCCTTATCAATTCCTTTCCACTTTCTTCTTCCACACTTTGTCGATTTTTATGACTGTCCACAAAATGCAACTGTTTTGTTCTGCGTCTCTGTGTCTGTCTGTGTCTGTCTGTCTGTCTGTCTGTCTGTCTGTCTGTCTGTCTGTCTGTCTGTTAATACGATAACGCAAGAACGAATTGACGAATTGTAACGAAACATATTAGGTGCACATAGTGGTTGAATATCTCGCACGAGTTAAAAAAAATAGATACCATAATGACTACCTAAGATCAAAGTCACTGTCAAGGGTTGAAGATCCTACATACAACAGCTAACTAACTCAATTAATCAGAGAGTTACAGTATGGTTTCACTGACCAATGATAAGAAGCCATATGAGCCTGAACTGTTCATGATCTTGATAATCACTTTCAAGGTCACTGTCGAAGGTCATATTCATTTGCATAAAATATTTTCTTAATATAAGATTTACAGCTATGTTGTCAACGCTGACTGGACGGTCGTTTGAGCTCTCAGAAAATTGGCTATGTTATAGTTTATTCAATTTTTTCTTTTTCTTTCCTGTACCTTTATGCTCCTTTTTGTTCATCATCATCATCATCATCATCATCATCATCATCATCATCATCATTATCATATTCTTCCCTCTCCTTCCTCTTTTTCCATCTCTGCCTCTTCCTCTTCTTCGTCGCATTCAATCTAGACAACAAATCATATAATAATCCTATCCTCTTCTTCATTTTCCTCCTGCTCTTCTCAATGTTTCTCTTCCTCTTTCTCCGTTTCCTCCTCCTTTACATCTAGTGTGTCCTCCTCCTACTCTTCTTTCATGTCCTCCTCTTCCTTTTGTTTTTCTTTTTCCTCTCTCTCTTCCCTTTCTCTACTTTTTCCTTCATCTTCTCCTCTCTTACTATCCCTGCTCCTCCTCCTTTATTCTTCCTTCCTCACTTGTTTCCTGCCTTACACTGTCTTCCCCCTATGCTCTTTTTCTTGCCTCCCGCCTCTCGCTCACAAAACGTTTAGCTGCTCATTAAACCTGGATTAGAACACGAACTTTGTGAAACGACATTAACTTTCCTTAATTACTTATTTCCTCCCCCCCACACACACATCTTCGTATGGATTTTTTTTAAACGTAGGTGAGGTTCATGCTACTACTCCTACTACAACTACAACAACAACATCAACAACAATAACAACAACTCTATTACTATTTCTATTATTACTATTACAACATCTACTGCTGCTACTGCTGGTGTTGCTGCTGCTACACTACTACTATAAGCAACTATAGCTACTTATACTACTACTACTACTACTACTAAAACAACAACAACCAATATTACCATCACCACTACTACTACTGAAACATTATTACCACTTGAATGTTACTACCATCACCACCACCCCTACAACGACAACAACAATAATAACAACAACTACTAGATGGCCAGAGCTCTGAGATTCAAAACGAACGTCCGGTTGGTGACCTTGAAATGACATTAAAGGTCATTTAAAAGGTCACCACATAATTTCTTGCATATGATTTCATATTAGTACTGCGTTGATAACATAGCTGTAAATCGCATATATAACAAGTTATTTTATGCAAATAGATTGACCTTGATATTCATGAACACATCAGGATCATATAATTTCGTATTATTGGTCAGCCATAACTAACTCGCATATTAATTAATTGAGTTCTAAAAGTTTATTTATATCCTTTAAAGCTTTAAGTGACCTTGACCTTGGTAGGATGGTGACCAATTTGTGCTGCACCACTACTACACCTATTCACTCTCAAATTAAAACAACTGAACTTCAAATTAAAACAAGTAAATCTCAAATTAAAACAACTGAACTTCAAATTAAAACAAGTGGATCTCAAATTAAAACAACTGAACCTCAAATTAAAACAAGTGGATCTCAAATTAAAACAACTGAACCTCAAATTAAAACAAGTGGATCTCAAATTAAAACAACTGAACCTCAAATTAAAACAAGTGGATCTCAAATTAAAACAACTGAACTTCAAATTAAAACAAATGAATCTCAAATTAAAACAACTGAAGTTTAAATTAAAACAACTGAAGTTTATTTTAAAACAACTGAAGTTTAAATTAAAATAACTGAGCTTTAAATTAAAATAACTGAACTTCAAATTAAAATAATTGAATTTCAAATTAAAAGAAAAAAATAATCTATTATATTTTGAAATGAATTGTTTATTTTGAAGTTCTGCTGTTCAAATTTGAGAGCGAATAGGTGTATTATGAAACACCCCAAAAAAGTAACATATTTCTTCCTGCAAACTTTTTCTTATCTTTACCAGAGTGCTTCCATAAAGGGAAGAGAGGGAAAAAATAATTTATGAAAAGATATACCATTCTTTTAAATATTTTTGCACTGCATACTACATAGATAAAGCAACACAGGATGAAGTAACGATAGCTATTCCGTGTACATTAGTACACATACTGTAGTTATACAAAAGAAAACAAGTTATTTTTGCCACTCAAAATTTTTTGGCACTCAAATTTTTGGTACTCGAAAAATGTTGGCACTCAAAAAATGTTGGCACTCAAAAATTTATGCCACTGAAATTTTTGGCACTCAACATTTTTTGGCACTCAACATTTTTTGCCACTTTACATTTTGGGCACGAACATTTTGGGCACTCAAAAAAATTTGGCACTCAAATTTTTTCGGCACTCAAAAATGTTTGGCACTCAAAATATTTTGGCACTCGAAATTTTTTGGCACATTTTGGGCACTCAAAATTTTTTGGCACTCTAAAAATGTTGCCATTAAATTTTTTTTGGGCACTCAACATTTTTTGCCACCTAAAACTTTTTGACACAAACATTTTTGGCACTCAAAAAATTCTGCCATTTTATAGCTAGCGAGTGAAGGAGAAAAAAATTTAGTGCCAAAATGTTTAGTGGCAAAAAATGTTTGAGTGGCAAAACATTTTGAGTGCCAAAACCTTTTGAGTGCCAAAAAAATTTGAGTGCCTGTAAGGGCGAACCACCATATACAGGCGTTTGAACAACAGTTCCTTCTTCCACCCCCTGGTTTCCTGTTCGTGGCTACCCCAAGTCTCGAAGCCCTCTGGTCTGAGTGGAGGTTACGAGGCGCTTGGTGCCGGCTGTCCCGGGAGAAGAGATCCTGACGGAACACGGGGAGTTGCTCTTTCTCCCCACCTCTGCTGTGTACACTTCATCGTCCCCTGCTGCCCAAGTCAACTACCCTTCCCGTCTGCCGTCGTCCCTGTGTCCAGTGCTCAGCGACCTATGTATGGTTGACGGGAAAGCTGTTGCGAGCCAGGTAGCAGGGGCGGGAGTCTGGTGGTGGTGTTCTTTGTATATACTTGATTGTAAATACTTGTTTGTACATACTTGCTTGTAAATACTTGTAGTTTGAGCGAGACACCAGTAAATCTCTTCATATTTTAGCGTATTTTTACATCACCCTTACGGCCCTCCGCCTATCTCAGCTTCACCGTATCCTGGAATCCTGGGTAACGAGAAGCAATGAAATCGCGCTCGTTTTCCCTCACAGTGCCAAATATTTTTTGGTGCCAAAAAATGTTGTGCCAAAACTTTTTGTGATAAAATTTTTGAATGCCAAAAACTTTTGAGTGCCAAAAAATTTCAAGTGCCACAAATGTTTGCCAAAAATGTTTCCCAAAAATGTTTCAAAGCATTTTTTTTTTTTAGTACCAAATATTTTCGAGTGCCAATTTTTTTTAGTGCCAAAAAATTTTAAGTGCCAAAAAATGTTGAGTGCCAAAAAATGTTGAGTGCTAAAAAAATTTAAGTGCCAAATTTTTTTGAGTGTCAACAAATTTTGAGTGCCAAACATTTCTT
>JACEEZ010006982.1:340000-360000 GCA_016584305.1 Chionoecetes opilio | reverse complement strand
AAGTTGTTGCATACTTCATCGTTTTCCTCATGATTATGTATAAAACAAAATCTTTCATATTTTCATTCCTGTCTTCAGCAATGGCGTGTCGGGTAGATAAACGTCTAGTTTTCAATAATAACGTGCTTGGTAAACAAATATCATAATATTCTCGAATGTTCAGTATGAGCGGAGGAAACGAACACTTTCCCCTTTTAATTCATATGTAATAATATATGCAGAAATAATGGAGGATATACATTTATTGCAGTGCAATGAATAATAATGAAACATGTATAGAGTGCATTACTCTGAGGGATATAAGGCCACAATTATTAATTTTTTTTCTTCCTTTCCAGAAGTGAGGCGAACAAAGTCAGTGCATGTGTCCTAGAGGCGAGTAGTGTACACGCTTGTAATTACGTCGTCCGTCACCAGTCTCAAGGTCCAAAGAGGAGTTATACTAAGTTACTTCAGATTCATTTCCGATATAAACCACCATGGACAAGGCTAACAAGGCACACATTTGAGGCACGCGCATCACCTCACGCCTGGTGGCCACAGCGTAGTGTTGCGCGGGGCACTGTCGCACGTATGACATCCAGACCGACTCGGGGCATCAAGGCCAGGGATCCGAGGCTGACGGATTGCCTGCTGGTGTGACCCAGGTGTGTCTGGGTGCTCAGAACCCGCGCTGTGCCCTGGACGCGACACTCTGGCCTTGTAACCATCAGCTGACGCCTCAACAAACACTACCACCACCACGGTTTATGGAACTGTCGCCGATGGGAATTCTCGCCGAAACAACAAACTAGAACTCTCGTCGACGTGGAAATTTTAACCTAAACTGGACAATGGCACCTAATCTAACCTAACTGATCAAGCTAACGATAGTATTTCATCCCTGAATGCAGAAACACGGGTAACACTTGATTAAATGTATATATTGGGTCCTGTAATATCAAGAATTGGAACACTCGACGACGGCGGCGAGAGTTCCGATCGGCGACAGTTCCAGGTACCACCACCACTAGCGCCATCACCACCTACTGCAACTACTACTACAACTAAAAATACTATTCAGCCAAGATGGTTTTTAATGCCACTTTGGAAGGTGAGTTTTGACATGATTGTTATTAAATTTACCTTCCGTTTCATCCCATATCATGCTCTGTTTCACACCCTATACAGCATCAATGACCCCTCCCTAAAAATACCACCCCTTTCACAATGTACTTTACCATCCCTGCAACCTTGCTTCTATTCCCTGACTTCTGATGTCCTGCCTTACTTTCTCCCTATCTTCTTATTAGTATTCCCGTGGCCGTGTTACCCTCTCTTCACTTCCCTTCATCTCCAAACATGCCCTCTTTCTCCTTCCTACTTCCCCTTCCCTCTCCTTCCTACTTCCCCTTCCCTCTCCTTCCTACTTCCCCTTCCCTCTCCTTTTCCCTTCCCCTTTTTTTACTTGTCCCCTCAAATATATCCTTTCCCTGGACACTTTTCCTCTATTCCTTGTTCCTTTCCTCCTCCCGCTTTCTCTTCCTTTTCTCCTGCGTCTCCACTCACCTCTCTCCTACCCTCGCTCCCAGCTTCCTCCCGTCGTTTTGCTAAAATTGAGGTCAAGGGAGATAATTATTTTTTGTCCGCTTGATTTTTCAATTATCTTATATCCGGGCTGGTTTACGTACGTGAATAATTAATTTGACGTAATTACAAACGCAGCCGAAAAATATATTGATGTATAATTAGACAGACCAACAAAAGAGATAGTTTATGTTGTCATGCAATGAAAATGATAATGGAATTTTTCAATCATTGCTAAAAGTTATAGATTTATATGCAAAATAGAATGGCCTTGTGTACCGAGCTTAGTCAGGTGATGAAGGGGAAGGTTATAGATTTATTTTCTTATTTTTCGTATTGTGCCAAAACTGAATTCGATCTGAAGCTGAACTGCCATGACAACGATCAATAGATGACGAGACAGGGCATGAATGTGAAAACGAGTACACGACTGGGGCTTTAAACACACACACACACACGCACACACACACACACACACACACACACACACACACACACACACACACCACGCACGCACGCACGCACGCACGCACGCACGCACGCACGCACGCACGCACGCACGCACGCACGCACGCACGCACGCACGCACGCACGCACGCACGCACGCACGCACGCACGCACGCACGCACGCACGCACGCACGCACGCACGCACGCACGCACGCACGCACGCACGCACGCACGCACGCACGCACGCACGCACGCACGCACGCACGCACGCACGCACGCACGCACGCACGCACTAAATCTCACAATGACGTGATACAGGCATGCAGTAAGTACACACAAACACGAAAGAAAACAAAGGAAACAGGAGGAATATAAAGAACTATATATCGAGTCATACCTTCGTTTATGAATACCTTGAAGGGAGTTACGACTGAGGATCCGAACACGAGGGTCAACACACGTCCCCTGCTCAGGAAACATAACAGTGTTCTGTACGTAGTATTTGAACCTATGTAACATCCTCAGTATTACAAAGCACACTCCTCGGATTGCTATGAAAAGGAGTATTATTAGTCATTGTTTTTTCTTTCATATTCTCATGAGTAAAACGTTTTTCTATGTTTGTATACATAATATAAAACGTGTGTGTGTGTGTGTGTGTGTGTGTGGGTGTGTATATGTGTGTGTGTAGATTGCGTGTGGTAGGGGAGTAATACTTGTGGTAATAAGTCAGTGTCCCTGCGTGTGGGTGTGTGGGTAAGGCGACACATCGGTGAGACCGCCTGGCAGTGTTCGGTCACCCAGAACACGCAAGGTTGTGTGTGCGTGTGTGTGACTGTGTGTGTGTGTGTGTGTGTGTATTTCTGTCTTTTTTTTTTTTTTTTTTTTTTATCTGCCTTCCTCTGTTCTCTCTCTCTCTCTCTCCTCTCCCCCTCTCTCTCCTCCCTCTCATCTCTCCCCCTTCCGTCTCTCTCTCCTCTCTCTCTCTCCCTCTCCTCTCTCTCTCTCTCTCTCCCCTCTCCCTCTCTCCATCTTCTCTCTCCTCCTCTTCCTCTCTCTCTCTCTCTCTCTCTCTCCCCCTCATCTCTCTCTCTCTCTCTCTCTCTCTCTCTCTCCTCTCTTCTCTCTTCCTCTCTCTCTCTCTCTCTCTCTCTCTCTCACTCCTCGTCTCTCTCTCTCTCTCTCCTCTCTCCTCTCTCTCTCTCTCTTCTCTCTCTCTCTCTCTCTCCCTCCTCTCTCCTCTCTCCTCTCCCTTTCTCTATCTCTCCTTTTTCTTCTCCTCTTTTTCCCTGGTTTTTGGGATTAAGTGTTCGGTTTAGACTGTAACGTGTGTGTTTTTCAGCGGATAGAACCCCTTTCATATGATTTTCTATGGTTCTGGTGGCGGCAGGCTCTATAAGTTACAGAGAGAGAGAGAGAGAGAGAGAGAGAGAGAGAGAGAGAAGGGGAGAGGGGGAGGAGGGGAGAGAGGAGAGACGAAAGAGAGAGAGAGAGGAGGGAGAGAGACGAAATGAAAAAGGAAAACAAGAGGAAAATGAAAAAAAGGGAAAAATAACCCCCAAAAAATATGAAAAGGTGCGAGTCAAAATAAGGGAAGTGTTACGAAGAAAAAGACATTAGCATTGAACAAAAAGAAAGGACGACTGAAGTAAGCGTCAATCTAGGGAAGCTGTATTGGTGATAAAAGAAATAAAACGTTGTTAAAAAGATAGAGACACTAATAATAAAAATGAGGACAATTTCCTTCCCCAAACTTAGTTCATGGGGTAATCCCAACCCTAATAAATTTAAAAATTCCTTGCCACCTACTAATAAACCAACTAGTACCCTTACATTTTTTCATTCCTCTACTTTTTTTTCTCCGGCCCCCCTCTCATTCCTCCATTTCTTCCTTCATCTTCTCCCAACTTTCCTCTCTTTTCCTCATTCCTTCTTTCTCCCTCCTCTCTCATCCTCTTCCTCCCTCCTCTCCTCTCCTTCTCCTCCCCTTTTCCTCAATCCCTCTCCCACTCACTCTCGTCTCTCTTTTCTCTTTCTCTCCTCCTCTCTCCTCTCTCTCCTCTCTCTCTCTCTCTCTCCTCCCTCTCTCTCCTCTCTCTCCGCTCCTCTCCTCTCTCTCCTCTCGCTCTCTCGCTCTCGCTCTCGCTCTCCTCTCTCCGCTCTTTTCCTCCCCTCGCTCTCGCCTCCGCTCTCGCTCTCCGCTCTCCTCTCTCCTCTCGCTCTCGCTCCTCTTTCTCGCTCTCGCTCTCGCTCTCTCGCTCTCCCGCTCTCTCGCTCTCTCTCTCTCGCGCTCCGCTCCTTCGCCTGCGGCCTCTCTTGCTCTCGCTCTCGTCGCTCGCCTCGCTCTCCTCGCTCGCGCTCTCTCGCTCTCGTCGCTCTCAACCTTCTCTCGCTCTCGCTCTCCCCCCTCTCGCTCTCGCTCTCAGTCGCCTCGTGTTCGCTCTCTCGTCTCCGCTCTCGCTCTCGCGCTCAGTCGCTCTCCGCGCTCCACCGCACCGCTCTCGCTCTCCGGCTCTCGCTACTCGCTCAAAATCCCGCGCTCTCGCTCTCGCGCTCCGTCGCATCTCGCGCTCCATCGCTCATCCGCGCGTCTCGCTCTCGCGCTCGTCTCCGCTCATCGCTCCTCTCGCTCTCTCGGCTCTCCGAAAACCTCACTCCTCGTCGCGTCTAAACCATCGCTCTCAACTCTCGCTCTCCGCTTCTCACGTCTATCGCTGCTCGCTCCCTCTCCTCACGGGTTCCGCTTCTCCGCTCTAGTCGCTCTCGCTCTCCTCTAGTCGCTCAGTCTCTCTCTCTCTCGCTCGTCGCTCCTCTCGCTCCGCTCATCTCTCTTCGGTCTCACAAACTCCTCATCGCTCCTCGACTCTCCGCTCTTGCCAAAAATCGCTTCTTCGCGTTCTCCGCTCACGCTCACTCTCGCCTCCTAACGACTCTCGAACTCTCCCTTCCTCGGCATCGTGTTTTCTGCTCTCCCCCTCCGCTGCTCGCTCTGCGCGCTAACTCGCCCTCACGCGGCATCTCTCTCGCTCTTCGCTCCCCCCCTTCTCCTCCGTTCGCTCTCCGCTTCTTACTCTATCGCTCTCGCTCTCTCGCTCTCCGCTGCTCATCTGCTCTCTGCTCTCAGCGCTCTCTCGCTGCTCTCTTCGGCGCTCTCGCTCTCGGCCCTCGCTCTCCCTCGCTCATCCGGTCCTCTCGCTCTCGCGTCTCCTGCCCCGTCTCTCGCCTCCTCTGCTCTAGACTTCGCTCTCGCTCTCCTATCTCGCTCCTCTGCTCTCGCTCTCGATCCTCTCGACTCTCCTCGCTCTCGTCCGCTCTCTCGCTCTCCGCTCTCTCTCGCTAACTCGCTCGTCTCGCTCTCGCTCTCTCGCTGGGCCTCGCTCCGCTCTTCGCTTTTTCGCATCTCCGCTCTCGCTCTCTCCTCTCCTCCTCGCTCTCGTTTTCCCTCGCTTCCTCCCCCGCTTGGGGTCTCCCCTCGCTCTCTCGCTCTCCCCCTCTCTCGTCTCGCCTCCCCCCCGCTCCTCTCCTCCTCCTGCTCTCGCTCTCTCGCTCTCGTCTCTCGTTTCCCGCTCTCTGTCTCGCTTCTCGTTTTTCCCTTTCCCGCTCTCTCGCTCTCCGCCTCTCCTCTCGCTCTCTCGCTCTCGGCCCCCTCCTCCTCTGGGCCCCCTCCTCGCTCTCGCTTTTCCCCTTTCGCTCCTCGCTCTCCCCCCTTCTCCCTCTCGCTCTCCCTCTCCTTCCCCCTCCCCTGCTCTCGCTCCCCGTTTCTCCCCCCCCCCCCCCTCGCTCTCTCGTCTCGCTCCCCCCCCCTCTCGCTCTTCGCTCCGCTCTCTCCCCCCTTTTCCGCTCTCCGTTTCTCCCCCCTTCCCGCTTCGCTCTGCCTCTCCCCCTTCCGCTCTCCGCTCTCCTCTCTCGCTCTCGTCTCTCCCCCTCGCTCTCTCCTCCGCTCTCCGCTCTCGCCCCCCTTCCCCCCCTTCCTCTGCTCTTCCCCCCGCTCTCGCCTCTCCCTCGCCTTCGCTCCCCCCCCCCTCTCGCTCTCGCTCTCTCCCCCCTCTCGCTCTCCGCTCTCGCTCTCCGCTCTCGCTCTCTCGCTCTCGCTCTCCGCTCTCGCTCTCCGCTCCGCTCTCCGTTTCTCGTTTCTCGCCTCCGCTCTCCGCTCTGCTCCCCGCCTCTCGCTCTCCGCTCTCGCCTCCGCTCTCGCTCTCGCGCTCCGCCCTCGCGTCTCGCTTCTCGCGCTTCGCTCTCGCGCTCTCGCTCTCGCGCTCTCGCTCCCCCGCGCTCTCGCCCTCGCGCTCTCGCTCTCGCGCTCTCGCTCTCCGCTCTCGCTCCCCGCCTTCGGCTTTCCCCTTTCTCGCTCTCCGCCTCCTTCTCGCGTTTCTCCTCTGGGCCTCCTCGCTCTCCCTCCGCTCTCGGTTTCCCCCCCCCGCTCCCCGCCTCTCGCTCTCCGCCCCCCTTCCGCTCTCGCCTCCGCCTCGCTCTCTCCCCTCTCGTTTCCCGCTCTCGCTCTCCGCTCTCGCTCTCCCCCTCTGGGCTCTCTCGCTCTCGTCTCTCGCTCCCCCGCTCTCCGCTCTCGCTCTCTCGCTTCGCTCTCCCGCTTCGCTCTCTCGCTCTCGCTCTTTTTCGCTCTCGCTCTCTCGCTTTTCTCGCCGCCCTCGCTCCCCCCTCCCCCCCCTCTCCGCTCTCGCTCTCGCTCTCGCTCTCCGCTCTCGCTCCCCTCCCCCCCCCCCTCTCGCTCTCCGCTCTCGCTCTCCCCCCGCTCCCCGTCCCCCCCGCTCTCTCGCTCTCGCTCTCCCCCTTCTCCGCTCTCTCGCTCTCGCCCTCTTCGCTCCGCTTCTCGCTCTCGCTCTCTCGCTCTCGTTTCGTTTCGCTCCCCCTCTCCGCTCTCGCTCTCCCTCTCGCTCTCGTCCCCCTCTCGCTCTCTCGCTCTCGCTCTTTTCGCCCCCTCGCTCTCTCGTTTCCGCCCCCCCCTTTTCCTCTGCTCTCTCGCTCCGCTCTCTCGCTCTCGCTCTCTCGCTCCGCTCTCTCGTTTCCCCGCCTCTCGTTTTCCGCTCTCCCCCTCTCGCTCTTCGCTCTCGCTCTTCGCTCTCGCTCTCTCGCTCCGCTCTCTCGCCCCCTCGCTCTCTCCTCTCGCTCTCCGCTCTCGCCCCCTCCCGCTCTCTCGCTCTCCGCCCCCTTTCGCTTCGCTCTCTCGCTCTCGTTTTCCCTTCTTCGCTTCGCTCTCCGCTTTTCCGCTCTCTCGCTCTCGCTCTCTCCTCTCGCCTCCCCCTCGCTCTCCGTCCCTCTCCCTCTCGCTCTCTCGCCTCGCTCTCTGTTTTCTCCCCCTCCGCCTCTCGCTCTCGCTCTCTCGCTCCGCTCTCTCGCTCTCGCTCCTTTCCCCGCTCTCCGCTCCTCTCGCTCTCCTCTCTCCCCTTCGCTCTCTCGCTCTCGCTCTCCCCCCTCTCGCTTCTCGCTCTCGCTTCTCGCTCTCTCTCTCGCTCCCCGCTCCTCGCTCTCCTCTCTCCTCTCGCCTCTCCGTCTCCTCTCTCGCTCCGCTCTCTCGCTCTCGCTCCCCGCCCCCTTTCCCCTCTCTCGTTTTCCGCTCTCCCCCCGCCCCCTCGCTCCTCTTCCTCTCGCCTTCGCTCTCGCTCTCCGCTTGCTCTCTCGCTCCGCTTCTTCTCGCCCCCTTCGTTTCCCTCTCCTCTCGCTCCCGCTCTCCCTTCGCTCTCGCTCTCTCGTTTCTCGCTCCTCGTTTCCGCTCCCTTCCCCCCGTTTCCTCGCTCTTCCCCCCGCTTGCTATTTTCGCTCCGCTCTCTCGTCTCGCTCTCTCGCTTCGCTCTCTCCTCTCGCTCCTCGCTCTGCCTTCGCTTCGCCCTCTCGCTCTCGCTTTCTCTCCTCTCGCCCCCCGCCCCGCCTCTCCCCCTCTCGCCTCTCTCGTCTCGCTCTCTCGCTCTCCCTCTCGCTCTCTCGCCCCCTTTCCTCCTCTCTCGCTCTCGCCTCGCGCTTCGCTCTCCGCTTCGCTCTCCGCCCGTCTCGCGCTCTCGCTCTCGCCTCTCGCCCTCGCGCTCTCGCTTTTCGCGCTCTGCTCTCGCGCTCTCGCTCTCGCGCTCTCTCGCTCTGGGGCCCTCTCGCTCTCGCGCTCCGCTCTCGCGCTCTCGCTCTCGCGCTCCGCCCCCTCGCGCTCTCCTCTCGCGCTTCGCTTCTCGCGCTCTCCTCTTCCGCTCTCGCCTCGCGTCTCGCTCTCGCCTCTCGCTCTCGCCTCTCGCTCTCGCGCTTCGCTCTCGCGCTCTCCCTCCCCGCGCTCCCCCGCTCTGCGCCCGCTTTCGCGCCCGTCTCGCGTTTTCCCCCTTTTTCGCGGGGGTCTTCCCCCCGCTCTCGGTTTCTCGCTCTCGCGCTCTCGCTTCGCGCTCCGCTCTCGCGCTCTCGCTTCCCTCTCGCTCTCGGGGCCCTCTCGCCCCCCCGGCTTACGCCTCCGCTCTTTCGCGCCCCGTCTCCCTCGCTCTCCGCCCTGGGTCTGCCCCTTGGGTTTCTCGCCTCCCGCCCCGCCCCGCTCTCCCCTCTCGCTCCCGCCGCTCTCCTCTCCGCTCTCGCCTCCCCCGGGGGCTCTCCCCTTCTCGCGCTTCGCTCTCGCCTCTCGCTTTCGCGCTCTCGCTCTTCGCCTTTGCTCTCGCCTTTGCCGGGGGCTTCGTCCTCGGCCCCCGCTCTCGCGCTCTCGCTTCGCGCTCTCCCTTCTCGCGCTCTCGCTCTCGCGCTTCCGCTCTCCCCCCTCCCTCCCGCTTCTCGTCTCCGCTCTCGTTTCCCCGCCCCCCCGCTCTCCGCTCCCCTCCCCCGCTTTCCTCTCGCCCCCTCGCTCTCGGCCT
This sequence comes from Chionoecetes opilio, assembly GCA_016584305.1. NCBI lineage: Eukaryota > Metazoa > Arthropoda > Malacostraca > Decapoda > Majidae > Chionoecetes > Chionoecetes opilio. The sequence continues at coordinate 351,156 of JACEEZ010006982.1, read as the reverse complement.
CGCTCTCCCCTTCTCCCTCGCTCTCGCCTCTCGCTCTCGCCTCTCGCTCTCCCCTTCTCGTCTCCCCCCTCCTCGCTCTCGCCTCCCTCCCCTCGCGCTCTCCCCCTCCCGCTCCTCGTTTCGCTCTCTCGCCCCTCGCTCTTCTCGCCTCGCTCTCCGTTTCTCGCTCTCTCGCTCTCCCCCCTTTCGCTCTCCTTTCGCTCTCCCTCTCCCCTCTCTCCCTCGTCTTCGCCCCCCCCTTCGCTCTCGCTCTTCGCTCTCCTCTCTCCCCCTCCGCTTCGCTCCTCGCTCTCGCTCCTGCTCTCCTCTTCGCTCTCGCTCTCTCGTTTGCTCTCGCTCCTCCCTCGTTCTCGCCTCGCTCTCTTCTCTCGTCTCTCGCTCTCGCTCTCGCTTCGCTCCCCTCCTCTCGCTCTCCTCCCCTCCCCTCTCCCTCTCGTCTCTCCCTCTCCTCTCGCTTCCGTCTCCTTCTCGCTCTCCCCTCTTCGCTCTCCTTTCTTCACTCTCTTCTCTTCTCTTTTTCCTTCCTTTCCCTTTTCTGATTTCTCTTTCCTCAAAAACTCCTCCTTCTCTCCCCTCTCTTCTCTTTCCCCTTCTATTCTCTTTTTTCATTTCTCTCTCCATTCTTCTCTTTTCCTTCATTTCTCTCTCTCTCCTTCCTCCTCTCTTCCCCCTCTCTCTCTCTCTCCTCTCTCTTCTCTCTTCTTCTCTTCTCCTTTTTCCCCCCTTCTTCTCTCTCTCTCTCTCTCCACTTCATCTTTATCCACACATGACCTGGTTCAGTCGTGGGCAGGTAAAATAAACATTCACACATTGGAAAACCTTAATTGCTGAGTTGTCATGTTCAATATACCGTCCAGGTTTCTGCAAGGTGTTATCCTCGAAAGTGTGGTAAACTACTAACTATACTTAATAACATTCAAGAATATACGAATTGGAACTTTTTATATATATCATTTCACACACGTTATAATATAGGTACACTTAGACAACTTTCAATATGACAGTAATTCCATAAGTACGATGCGGACTGCGATGAGAGGAACTAGAAAACAAGGTCGTTACTTGCCTGCAGAGGTTGTCTTCTTCATCTGCATTGAACAGAACAGACCAACAGTGTAACAAGATAAACATCACCAACTACAATCAGTCATCGTGGCGTGTAGGGAGTGTAACAAGTGTTTGTGAACAAATCCAATCTTTGTACGCCAGAAGCGCTACTCACCATTTTACTCGTGCCATTTACGTGTAGAAAGTGTAATTTTTCAAACATAATTTGTATGATGACATTTACTTTCCTTTAGAGGAACGTGTTTTAAATGATATTTCAGACATATTACTAAGGGATTCAGATTATTATTATAATTTGCTTTACATATAGTAGCTATTTCCATGTAATCTTTTTATTTAAACATTGAATATTATAAACGTCTTTAAAGACCAAAGATTTACTCATTTATAAACAACAATATATCAAGTTACTGAGAGCAACTCTGAATTGCTTTACTGGTCTTGAAGTAATATACGTATATAACAAAAATAGGCAACTTCATCACTGAATACCTTGTTGGGAGAAGAAACCCTTACGAACTCCAGGATTGTGCCACGCTGGGCTCTTAATTGCTTACACCAGAACTGCCTATGTCTGACATCTCCCTTTCTTTCCATTATCCTCAAACATCCTGCAGAAAATAAAGGCTGGACTTGTGCCTATAATAGTATGTGACATTATTTTGGTTCATCTGAACTGACATGTATATATTTAAGATATGAATTGATGCAGTGAAAACGTTTCAAAATATTCGCTTTGCTACCTGCCAAATGTTATTTTTGTCTCTCTTCCTGTTATGCTGCTGAACTTTTGTATGTGTGTGTGTGTGTGTGTGTGTGCGTGTGCGTGTGCGTGTGCGTGTGCGTGTGCGTGTGCGTGTGTGTGTGTGTGTGTGTGTGTTTGTTTGTTTTTATGTATGTGTTCGAGGGCTTGTAAGGCTATATGACTATCACTATATTTATAGTCTTTCATCTTTAATATGCATTATAAATGCGATATTTACAATATTCGGAAGCCAAAATATCATATGACTGGAATACGTTGGGATTAGTCGTAATGTCAGAGCCTCGTAATCCCCTCCCAGCCGACCCGCCGTCTTCCTCATGTCTCAGACCATAACTCTCTCTCTCTCTCTCTCTCTCTCTCTCTCTCTCTCTCTCTCTCTCTCTCTCTCTCTCTCTCTCTCTCTCTCTCTTCGTCCTGTACAAGTCCAATTATGAGTTGTATTGTTTCTTGTGCGAAAATAACCCTATCAAGTCAATTATAATACATAGTTCACCACAGTTCATAATGGAGCACGTTACAAGTGAAGGTAGGTGGAAGGGCAATTATGAAGGCTTAATAAGGTTTTAGGTCTTCTTCGTACTTGATTTACTTAGTTAATTAATCTTCTAACTTTTCGAATTTCAAAGTAGGTGGATGAATAACTGAACAGTGGTCTATATAGTTACCTGTCTTGCCTTGCTGCTGGAGGTTTTCCTTATTTAAACCCTAAGGCAAGAAGAGTTATTGTCATATTTTACTTGCTTTGATTATTCTGAGGTGAAGGTAACAGACAGGTGCTCCGTTTTCTTTATTCTGAGGTGAGGGTAACAGACAGATGCTCCGTTTTCTTTATTCTGAGGTGAGGGTAACAGACAGATGCTCCGTTTTCTTTATTCTGAGGTGAGGGTAACAGACAGATGCTCCGTTTTCTTTATTCTGAGGTGAGGGTAACAGACAGATGCTCCGTTTTCTTATTCTGAGGTGAGGGTAACAGACAGATGCTCCGTTTTCTTTATTCTGAGGTGAGGGTAACAGACAGATGCTCCGTTTTCTTTATTCTGAGGTGAGGGTAACAGACAGGTGCTCCGTTTTCTTTATTCTGAGGTGAGGGTAACAGACAGATGCTCCGTTTTCTTTATTCTGAGGTGAGGGTAACAGACAGATGCTCCGTTTTCTTTATTCTGAGGTGAGGGTAACAGACAGATGCTCCGTTTTCTTTATTCTGAGGTGAGGGTAACAGACAGGTGCTCCGTTTTCTTTATTCTGAGGTGAGGGTAACAGACAGGTGCTCCGTTTTCTTTATTCTGAGGTGAGGGTAACAGACAGATGCTCCGTTTTATTTATTCTGAGGTGGAAGTAACACAGATGCTCCGTTTTCTTTATTATGAGGTGGAAGTAACACAGATGCTCCGTTTTCTTTATTCTGAGGTGAAGGTAACAGACAAATGGTCCGTTTTCTTCGGAGCTTGTTTCTTCCTTCACCAACAGATTGGGCTGAGGTGAAATTGCATGACGGTAATCGCGTAGTGAGTAAAGAGGGAGTTTTGTTGTAGCCTTTGCGTGATGGTGTTTGGTCCTGCGGCTCAAACACGGTTGTGATGAAGCTCTAATTCTTTGTCAACTTCGCATGCCACGGCTTTACACCGGCTGCCGTTGACTGTTCGCTAGACATTTATACCAAGGTGAGTTTGCCTTGGAAAGTACCTGGGAATGTTTACCAGTTGTACCTCTTGTTGCATTTCCATGTAGATACAAATTTATAGTAAAACATCGAAGAGTATCGCCCGATTATGATTCAGAGCATTGCGAACTTGCAAAACAAATGCTTCTTTCTAATGCTTAGTCTCAAAACGACATGCAGGCATTGCAATATAAAAAATACCTCACCTAACACAAGTGAAGAGTCAAGAGGGCCAAAGTCAAGAACTAAATTATCGTTGGAGGCGGTCACTCCCCGACGGCGCGGGAAATTACCGTTTCTTCTTATGTTAAACTCTTTTTGAAGGACCATTAAGAGCCTCAATAGGTCTCAGGTCTAGTCTCAACACAGCCTGGACACCACCGTAACACTTAGAACCTGGGAGTAGCGGTTGAACTGTTGCTGGCTACCATGGCAAAGTAGTAAAGGATTTTGACATTATTTTTGAATTAGCACACGATGGTCAGAAGGTTGTCGATTTGTGTTCTAATATAAATAGGGAATGTGTGTTGTTGCTCTTTGTCTTACTAAAAAACAAAACATTATAACTGGAAGTAAAAATAAAGTGTGGTATGTAAAAATTCCCAAGTAATTGCTGTTCCAGGCTGCAGGGAACATGACTTAATTATGTCTTCTCGGAAAGAAATGTGTATTTTAAGACTTCGACAATTATATATTAGAGGTCGTGATTAACAAAAGGAAAAAAATACCTCTTGCCCATCACGTAGTATTCATAAATGTAAAATGGAAGAACTGCATGTATTTGTAATGAACTTATGCTCCTCTCAGATTTTGGAAAGTTTTGCTCTATTAGTGTCGTGTACTTATATAGTTATTCTTCATCAACATACCCAAGTCTTTTTCTTGATCTTCGTTATCTCGTTCCTATCAACTATCAGCAAGAAAGGGGTTACTGTCACTAATATAACATTATCTCGATGAACATTAACAGGGGCTAGGTTGTGTGGTGTGTAAGATCCCAGCATTATCCATAGATCGGTCCCATAAGCTCTATGCACCCTATACGTGAAAGGTGATTACTGGCGATCAAGAGTCCAGCGCGTGATCAACACCATGGTGAATGACGTCCACAAACAAGTTCATGTCATGTTCATGTTCAAAAAGTTGTTTTTTTATCGCTCTCCTAAAGATGTATTTTGTTACATTTCTTCCCTCTCATCTCGGACAGAAGTATATATACTTTGAGCGGAAATCTTAGTCAAGACAAAAACCGAGGCCCCCGAGATACTACCTATCCCGGGGCCTCGCAAGAACGCGCAGACCCAGGAGCGGAGCGGCAGGTGGCTGCGGGAAAAGCGTCAACCCATGTCATGTCCCCGGGTCCGGACATTTTTCGTGGAGATAAAATTTCCTTCAGAGCATAAAGGACTAAAATTAATTAGAGAACGAAAGAAGTCAGTGGGTGGAAAAGGGTAGAAAACGAAAAGGAAAACGTGGAGAAATGTGAATAATTATTGTAAGGCAAGGAGAACCAGGGAAGATGAAGACCGAGCGAAGAGGTACAAAGAGAGAGACGTAGGAAGAAAAAGAGAGGCGAGGAAAAGCAGGAATGAGAGGGATGGTGGATACAACCGAAATTATATAAAAAAAATCGAAAATAAAGAGGAGAGCGGTGGAACTCAGGAAATACGTAGAGTTGAGACATCTCCGTTGGATGCTTGGAGTGCGGGAAGAATGGAGGCGGAGGGGGGGGGGATGAGAGAGAGGAGAGAGAGAGAGAGAGAGAGAGAGAGAGAGAGAGAGAGAGAGAGGAGAGAGAGGAGAGAGAGAGAGAGAGAGAGAGGAGGAGAAGAGAGAGAAGAGAGAGAGAGAGAGAGAGAGAGAGAGAGCATGGAGGGCAGGGTTAGAGATTAAATGCGAGCAGGAAAACTGGGAGGAGTGTGTAGGCGGGAGAAATAGATGAGGTAAGGCCAGGAGTGAGGATTAAAGAAGTGCAATTGAGAGCGGGAAGGATGGGCAAAGAGAGAATTAAAGGATACCAATGAGATCTTAAGGATACGAGAGCCTTAGACGTGGAATGGGGTGAATAAAAGTAAAAAAGTGAAAGAAAAATACAGTGAGGGCGGGAGGAGCCTGCTAGGGGCGGGAAGGAAGGGAGGGCGGGCGGGCGGGCGGGCGGGCGGGCGGGAGTAGTGGTGGTTAGGGTCTTGTCGTGTAGGTCCAGCAGTGTCCCGAGTGTCCTCAACGACCAATAATAAAGGAAAGTGTCTCAATATTATACAGGGAAGGAGAGAGGGAGCGCGGGAGCGAGAAACGGAAATAAGAACACACACAGAGAGAGAGAGAGAGAGAGAGAGAGAGAGAGAGAGAGACGATGGCATGGATAGAAGGAAGGAGGGAAAAAAATAGAAATTATAATATACGTAGAAGAGAGGATGGAAGAACATAAGAACATTAGAAAATAAGGAAGCTACAAGAGGCCGCGAGGCCTACACGTGGTAGTTCCTGTCACCTAACACTACCTACATCCACCTTTCATCCCCATCCATGAACCTATCCAGCTCCCCTTTAAAGCTCCCCAATGACTCAGCACTAACTACCTGTCTACTGAGACCATTCCATTCATTCACCACCCTATTTGTGAACCAGTTTTTCCCTATTTCCTTTCTAAATCTACGCTTTTCCAGCTTGAATCCGTTACTTCTTGTTCTACCCTGGTTAAAAGCCGTAAGAACTTTTCCTACCTCTCCTTTATTAAATCCCTTTATCCACTTAAAAACTTCTATCAGATCGCCCCTTACTCTGCGTCTCTCGGGTGAGTGTAACTTTAATAACTTCAATCTTTTCTCATAACTAAAGTTACGCATCCATTGTATCATTTTGGTCATCTTTCTCTGCACTGTTTCTAACAAGGCTATATCCATCCTGTAATATGGAGACCAAAACTGAACCGCATAGTCTAGGTGAGGCCTGACTAGAGCCAGATAAAGCTTTAGAATAACTTCCGCACTTCTACTTTTAACATTTCTGGTAATGAATCCTAATACTCTATTATCTCTATTTCTGGCCTCAATACATTGTTTCCTAGGTCGGAGGTCTGGGCTCACCCTCACTCCAAGATCTTTTTCACCTTCTGATCTTTTCAGCGATACATTGCTTATGGTGTATCTATTACCAGGGTTTTTTCTACCAACATTCATAACGCTACATTTATCAATATTAAATTCCATCTGCCATCTGACTGCCCACTCGGTAAGTTTATCTAAGTCTCCCTGCAATATGTTTACGTCAGACTGTGATCCAATAATCCTACCTAACTTAGTATCATCAGCAAACTTGCTGATATCACTGCTAATCCCACTATCCAAGTCGTTGATGTAAATAAAAAATAGTAATGGGCCCAAAACAGACCCTTGTGGAACTCCACTTGTCACCAGTCCCCATTCAGATTTGGAACCATTAATTGTAACCCTTTGTTGCCTATTATTTAGCCAAGCTCTGATCCAATGAAGAACCTTCCCATCTATACCATGAGCCCTAACCTTATTTAAGAGTCGATCGTGTGGTATTTTGTCAAATGCCTTACTAAAGTCCAGATATATTATATCATAATCCTTATCATTATCTGCCGTCTCATAAACTTTCCTATAAAAACTCAATAAATTGGTGAGACATGACCTACCCTTGGTGAATCCATGTTGTGAATCATTGATCAAACTATGTTTATCTAAGTGCTCTCTAATGTTTTTTGCAATAATAGATTTCAATAATTTACCCACCACTGATGTTAGACTTACGGGTCTATAATTTGACTTTAGTCCTCTGTCTCCCTTCTTAAATATGAGAACAACATTTCCTTTCCTCCACAATAATGGCACATCGCCTATCTCAACCAATTTCCTAAAAATGTGCACTAACGACTCACTAACAACCTCCTTGCATTCCTTTAATACCCTGGGATACACTTCATCTGGTCCTGGCGATTTAAATTTTTTCATTTTATCTATACCCTCTTCCACTATTTCCCTAGTTATCACAATATCTTTGAGTTTCTCCTCATCGCTTCCTTTGAACATCTGTTCACTATCAGGTATCGTCTGTGTATCCTCCTCCGTAAAAACACTTAAGAAATAATCATTTAGACTCTTACACATATCCTCATCCGTATTTAAGACCTCACCCTGTCCTGACCTTAGGGAAGGGAAGAAGGGAAGAAGGTGGATGAGAGAGAGGAAGGAAGATGGGAAGGAGGATAGGTGGAGGGAGAGAGTTAAAAAAAAGAGAGGCTTGGTATATTGAATAACGGAAGAAATTATATACATGCGAATTAATATCTATGTATACTTTAAATGCCGTGAAAATTGTTATATGGACGGTCAGCTTCTATAAATTGAAAGAGTTTATGTTTCAACTTTTGTAATGGTTTCTATGCTATTTTTTTCGAGACAATAATATATTTAAAAATTTTCGTGTTTTCTGAAGTTTTTTTTTTTATATCCATCTACTCCTTCCCTTCCTAACCTCCCTCGTAGCCACCCCATCCTACCACCTAGCCACCACCACCCACTCTACACCTTCATCCACCACCTAGCCACCACCACCCACTCAACACCTTCGTCCAACACCTAGCCACCACCACCCACTCTACACCTTCATCCAACACCTAGCCACCACCACCCACTCTACACCTTCATCCACCACCTAGCCACCACCACCCACTGTACACCTTCATCCACCACCTAGCCACCACCACCCACTGTACACCTTCATCCACCACCTAGCCACCACCACCCACTGTACACCTTCATCCACCACCTAGCCACCACCACCCACTGTACACCTTCATCCACCACCTAGCCACCACCACCCACTCTACACCTTCATCCAACACCTAGCCACCACCACCCACTGTACACCTTCATCCACCACCTAGCCACCACCACCCACTCTACACCTTCATCCACACCTAGCCACCACCACCCACTGTACACCTTCATCCACCACCTAGCCACCACCACCCACTGTACACCTTCATCCAACACCTAGCCACCACCACCCACTGTACACCTTCATCCACCACCTAGCCACCACCACCCACTCAACACCTTCATCCACCACCTAGCCACCACCACCCACTCTACACCTTCATCCACCACCTAGCCACCACCACCCACTCTACACCTTCATCCAACACCTAGCCACCACCACCCACTCTACACCTTCATCCACCACCTAGCCACCACCACCCACTCAACACCTTCATCCACACACTAGCCACCACCACCCACTCTACACCTTCACCCCACCACCTAGCCACCACCACCCACTGTAACACCTTCATCCACCACCTAGCCACCACCACCCACTGTACACCTTCATCCACCACCTAGCCACCACCACCCACTGTACACCCTTCATCCACCACCTAGCCACCACCACCCACTGTACACCTTCATCCACCACCTAGCCACCACCACCCACTCTACACCTTCATCCACCACCTAGCCACCACCACCCACTCTACACCTTCATCCACCACCTAGCCACCACCACCCACTGTACACCTTCATCCACCACCTAGCCACCACCACCCACTCACACCTTCATCCACCACCTAGCCACCACCACCCACTCTACACCTTCATCCACCACCTAGCCACCACCACCCACATGTACACCTTCATCCACCACTAGCCACCACCACCCACTGTACACCTTCATCCACCACCTAGCCACCACCACCACTCACACCATCCACCCTAGCACCACCACCCACTCTACACTTCATCCACCACCTAGCCACCACCACCCACTGTACACCTTCATCCACCACCTAGCCACCACCACCCACTCAACACCTTCATCCACCACCTAGCCACCACCACCCACTCAACACCTTCATCCACCACCTAGCCACCACCACCCACTCTACACCTTCATCCAACACCTAGCCACCACCACCCACTCACACCTTCATCCACCACCTAGCCACCACCACCCACTCTACACCTTCATCCACCACCTAGCCACCACCACCCACTGAAACACCTTCATCCACCACCTAGCCCACCACCCACTCTACACCTTCATCCACCACCTAGTCACCACCACCCCTACACCTTCATCCACACCTAGCCACCACCACCCTCACACCTTCATCCACCACCTAGCCACCACCACCCACTCTACACCTTCATCCACCACCTAGCCACCACCACCCACTGTACACCTTCATCCACCACCTAGCCACCACCACCCACTGCTACACCTTCATCCACCACCTAGCCACCACCACCCACTCACACCTTCATCCACCACCTAGCCACCACCACCCATTCAACACCTTCATCCAACACCTAGCCACCACCACCACTCTACACCTTCATCCACCACCTAGCCACCACCACCCACTCAACACCTTCATCCACCACCTAGCCACCACCACCCACTGTACACCTTCATCCACCACCTAGCCACCACCACCCACTCTACACCTTCATCCACCACCTAGCCACCACCACCACTCTAACCTCACCACCTACCCACCACCACCCCTTACACCTTCTCCACCACCTAGCCACCACCACCCATTCACACCTTCATCCACCACCTAGCCACCACCACCCACTCTACAACCTTCATCCACACACCTAGCCACCACCACCCATTCAACACCTTCATCCACACCTAGCCACCACCACCCACTCTACACCTTCATCCACCACCTAGCACCACCACCCACTCACACCTTCATCCACCACCTAGCCACCACCACCCATTCAACACCTTCATCCACCACCTAGCCACCACCACCCACTCTACACCTTCATCCACCACCTAGCCACCACCACCCACTCTACACCTTCATCCACCACCTAGCCACCCACCCTTCAACCTTCATCCCACTAGCCACCACCCCATCACACCTACCCACCCCTAGCCACCACCACCCATTCAACACCTTCATCCACACCTAGCCACCACCACCCACTCTACACCTTCATCCACCACCTATCCACCACCACCCACTCTACACCTTCATCCACCACCTAGCCACCACCACCCACTGAACACCTTCATCCACCACCTAGCCACCACCACCCACTCTACACCTTCATCCACCACCTAGCCACCACCACCCACTCTACACCTTCATCCACCACCTAGCCACCACCACCCACTGTACACCTTCATCCACCACCTAGCCACCACCACCCACTGTACACCTTCATCCACCACCTAGCCACCACCACCCACTGTACACCTTCATCCACCACCTAGCCACCACCACCCACTGTACACCTTCATCCACCACCTAGCCACCACCACCCACTCTACACCTTCATCCACCACCTAGTCACCACCACCCACTCTACACCTTCATCCACCACCTAGTCACCACCACCCACTGTACACCTTCATCCAACCTAGCCACCACCACCCACTGTACACCTTCATCCACCACCTAGCCACCACCACCCACTTCAACACCTTCATCCACCACCTAGCCACCACCACCCACTGTACACCTTCATCCACCACCTAGCCACCACCACCCACTCTACAACCTTCATCCACCACCTAGTCACCACCACCCACTCAACACCTTCATCCAATACCTAGCCACCACCACCCACGTAACCTTCATCCACACCTAGCCACCACCACCCATCAACACCTTCA
>JACEEZ010006982.1:325000-327500 GCA_016584305.1 Chionoecetes opilio | reverse complement strand
ATGGTAGTTGATGCATATGAATATTAAAAATAATTAATAATAATAATGGAATAATAATAGTTTTCATGATGCAGTATCAAATTCATGGTAAATGCAATGTCAAGATATGTTATGAAAGACACGCAATAAATGATAAGGGTGTCAGCCCAGTCTAGGAGCCAGAATTGAACGACTGATTATGTATAGAATGTCATGACTCGTACGTTACGTTTTCTTAGAAATGAAATAAATTTTGAGAATGTCTTTTGTTGACTTGAAATTAAGGCGCATAAATACGAAACCTGATGGAAAGTAATAAGTGTGCCAAGAAATTGTTGGCCATTACTCGCAGTTAAAAAGAAAATAAGGATAAGAGATACGGGACAAGAACATGACATTCTGAAAAGTATCAAATATATTAAAAAGTGTTTTTTTGTGTCAAGGTGAGGTCAGAACGGGTAGATAAGTAACATAAATGGGTAGTAAAAGTGGAAATCTCCTTTGTTCTAATTAAAGCAATAGCGTTGTTCAAAACTACCGATCAAGTCTTACAGATAAACGAAAAATGGATCAAACTATTCTATATTTTTCACTCTTCACAGGGTAGACTGAGACATGTGAATTACAACACTTTAACTAATCGTTCTCGCTAGTCACCTTGCAAGGCGGGTTTGTTGAGTTGGTTGAGGCGAGGCCACTGCAGCACCACCTGTTGGCAAGACAAAGGTATGCCAGTCCATTAGGCGAGGGAGGCGTGGAGACACGGAGCTTGGGGGAAAGGTATGATGGGAGGCCGGCTGAGTGCACCCTTGGGGGAAGTGGAGACCAGGATACGGAGGGAGGGAAAGATATGAACATTGTTAAGATAATAGTGACGATTAAAAAGAGTGTATAGGAAGGAATCATTGCAAAGATATTGGAATAATCATTGCAAAGATATTGGAATAATCATTGCAAAGATATTGGAATAATCATTGTTTTAATTGTATGGATATTTATAATATTTTAATCGCTTTCATCAGGTGTCCAAAATCTGAGTTTCGTCTTTATTCTATTTCATTTGGACCATGCCATCTTTCTCAGTAGCGTGTGGCTTTTGAAATATTTCCATGTACAGGTTTCAAAAAGTCAGATGAAGTTAACGAATATGAAAAAAACACATTATTCTCGTTATGCGTTGCGTCATTTTTTGTGTTCTATTAACTTTTTAGTTATCATGCGGCTCTATATTCCGTCTTGTGCCCTTCACTTCCCTCCCTTACAGCCCAACACGCACACAGACCCATACCTTCTTACCTTGTCTATCGTACCGCTAGTCAACAACCTCATAACCTTTGTTTCCTTATTTTAGTTCCTCATAAGCTCTCCAGCATCTCTTTTTCCTAGTCTTTCACGCTCAAGTTACCTAAATGCTTCACTCTTGCGCTTAATTCCCTCAAAAGACCTCCAGTTTCATAGTAGGACCCTGTTAAAGCGATATAGTTTTACGTTTTATCATTCCCAAGCTATGTTTTCCATGTCCATAAAAAACTGCTAAGTCGTCAAAATGTTCTGTTCCTTAAGTCGCCACTCAGGCTCTCCATCTTGCCCCGGCAGTGCATTACGGAGTCAGTTTAAGTGTTCCGTCGAAAAGAAAACTTTTTGAGCCACTTCTATGCAGTGGTCATACTTGTGTGTGTGTGTGTGTGTGTGTGTGTGTGTGTGTGTGTGTGTGTGTGTGTGTGTGTGTGTGTGTGTGTGTGTGTGTGTGTGTGTGTGTGTGTGTGTGTGTGTGTGTGGTGTGTGTGTGTGTGTGTGTGTGTGGTGTGTTGTGTGTGTGTGGTGTGTGTGTGTGTGTGTGTGTGTGTGTGTGTGTGTGTGGTGTGTGTGTGTGTGTGTGTGTGTGTGTGTGTGTGTGTGTGTGTGTGTGTGTGTGTGTGTGTGTGTGTGTGTGTGTGTGTGCGCGCATGTGCGTACGTGCGTGTGTGTCAATTTAATCTTTCAGTGTTTATCTTTTTCTCTTCATCTTTCATTTTTCCCTTTTGAATCATGGTTTTGTTTCTGTCTCTCTCAATTTGGTCGAACATGTTATCGTCTCTCTCTCTCTCTCTCTCTCTCTCTCTCTCTCTCTCTCTCTCTCTCTCTTCTCTCTCTCTCTCTCTCTCTCTCCTCTCTCTCTCTCTCTCTCTCTCTCTCTCTCTCTCTCTCTCTTCTCTCTCCTTCTCTCTCTCTCTCTCTCTTCTCTCTTTGCACGCACCTACGCACACTCAAACACACACACACACACAACACACACACACACACACACACACACACACACGCACACGCACACGCACACGCACACACACACGCACACGCACACACACACACCACACACAACACTCACACATACACTCGAAGTACTTGCACTTGTACTCGTCTTGGAGTAAATAAATATATAAATGAATAAAAATAAAAACTCAATTTTATTATTATATTCATTTACACATTTGTTGCTGTAGCGATGCCCAACAGTCTTCCACTTTTGTCCTGCTGGGTGTTG
>JACEEZ010006982.1:292500-320000 GCA_016584305.1 Chionoecetes opilio | reverse complement strand
TGCATTAACCCTTTGAAACCCAGAACGTAATTTTATTGTTATTTGATCACCATCAGACGATTTAATGAATATAAGCAATATTCTATACGTTATGACCTGTTTGGTATCCTTGTCCACGAGCTGATTAAGTAGAGTAAGCTATTTATCGTAATTTTATGGCTGACAACAGACGATTTTATATAGCAAAGGAAAGATCTGGGTGTAAAGGGGTTAAACGCGTGATGCTTTCTATATAAGGCAAGAGTGATTCGAGCAACCAACAATGTGAGTGGCCACTGTAATGAATGTTGCATGGGATATCAGCGCAATAACAACAAGATTGACAATACCAATTACAAAAAATGAATAACAATGAAAATGGTAGTAATTATAATAATGATAATCAGCAATAACCTTCCAAAAGTGTCATTACGGTTAGTCTCAAAATCACACCAATACGGCCATTCAATAACACCAAGACCATGCACGGTGTTGATGGTGTAACTGTAACGGGTGCACTGTGTTCCCTATATACCGGGTTAGGTTAGGTATAGTCCACCCAATACCTATCCCCTACATCCACCCATGTGCCTCTATATCAAGTAGGCTCTAAATATTGCAGCCCATATAACCTTACAATTTTGCAACGCCTCAGGAAAACTTTGAAAACGCGACTATAACCAGGTTTAGTCACGTTAGCACAGAGTTAACCTTACTTAGTTAGTTATCAAATGCAGTTATGAAGGGAAAAATGCGTAGAACTAGGAGAGGAAACAGAAGGGTGAGCAAGGTATCCATCCAGCACTAAGGGGATGAGCTGATAAAAGGGGGAAAGAGGGCGAAAAGGGGCGTCAGGAGGAGAGGCTAGTGGAGACAAGGGGTGTTTGAAGGGGGAGCACTTAAGTCATCAGGCCGCAGCATCACTATCTTTCAGTCCAGAATACCGCGAGGGACACTCCAGGCTTTCCTTCTGATCCCCAACGGCGGTACTGCAACACGTGGTTCTTCCTTCCCTTCCCTGATGCGACACATGGTTCTTCCTTCCCTTCCCTGGTGCGACACGTGGTTCTTCCTTCCCTTCCCTGGTGCGACACGTGGTTCTTCCTTCCCTTCCCTGGTGCAACACGTGGTTCTTCCTTCCCTTCCCTGGTGCGACACGTGTTTTTTTCCTTCCTTCTTCCCTTCCCTGATGCGACACGTGGTTTTCCTTCCCTTCCCTGGATGCGACACGTGGTTCTTCCTTCCCTTCCCTGGTGCAACACGTGGTTCTTCCTTCCCTTCCCTGATGCGACACGTGGTTCTTCCTTCCCTTCCCTGGTGCGACACGTGGTTCTTCCTTCCCTTCCCTGATGCGACACGTGGTTCTTCCTTCCCTTCCCTGATGCGACACGTGGTTCTTCCTTCCCTTCCCTGGTGCGACACGTGGTTCTTCCTTCCCTTCCCTGGTGCAACACGTGGTTCTTCCTTCCCTTCCCTGGTGCGACACGTGGTTCTTCCTTCCCTTCCCTGATGCGACACGTGGTTCTTCCTTCCCTTCCCTGATGCGACACGTGGTTCTTCCTTCCCTTCCCTGATGCGACACGTGGTTCTTCCTTCCCTTCCCTGATGCGACACGTGGTTTCTTCCTTCCCTTCCCTGATGCGACACGTGGTTCTTTTCCCTTTCCCTTCCCTGATGCGACACGTGGTTCTTCCTTCCCTTCCCTGATGCGACACGTGGTTCTTCCTTCCCTTCCCTGATGCGACACTGGTTCTTCCTTCCCTTCCCTGGTGCGACACGTGGTTCTTCCTTCCCTTCCCTGGTGCGACACGTGGTTTTCCTTCCCTTCCCTGATGCGACACGTGGTTCTTCCTTCCCTTCCCTGATGCGACACGTGGTTCTTCCTTCCCTTCCCTGATGCGACACGTGGTCTTCCTTCCCTTCCCTGATGCGACACGTGGTTTCTTCCTTCCCTTCCCGATGCGACACGTGGTTCTTCCTTCCCTTCCCTGTGCGACACGTGGTTCTTCCTTCCCTTCCCTGGATGCGACACGTGGTTCTTCCTTCCCTTCCCTGGTGCGACACGTGGTTTTCCTTCCCTTCCCTGTGCGACACGTGGTTCTTCTTCCCTTCCCTGTGCGACACGTGGCTCTTCCTTCCCTTCCCTGGTGCGACACGTGGTTCTTCCTTCCCTTCCCTGGTGCGACACGGGGTTCTTCCTTCCTTCCCTGATGCGACACGTGTTCTTCCTTCCCTTCCCTGAGCGACACGTGGTTCTTCCTTCCCTTCCCTGTTTGCGACACGTGGCTTTTCCCTTTCCCCTTCCCTGGTGCGACACGTGGTTCTTCCTTCCCTTCCCTGGGCGACACGTGGTTCTTCCTTCCCTTCCCTGATGCGACACGTGGCTCTTCCTTCCCTTCCCTGGTGCGACACGTGGTTCTTCCTTCCCTTCCCTGAGCGACACGTGGCTCTTCCTTCCCTTCCTGGGGCGACACGTGGTTCTTCCTTCCCTTCCCTGATGCGACACGTGGTTCTTCCTTCCCTTCCCTGAGGGCGACACGTGGTTCTTCCTTCCCTTCCCTGTTTTGCGACACGGGGGCTCTTCCTTCCCTTCCCTGGTGCGACACGGGGTTCTTCCTTCCCTTCCCTGGTGCGACACTTTGTTCTTCCTTCCCTTCCCTGATGCGACACGTGGTTCTTCCTTCCTTCCCTGATGCGACACGTGGTTCTTCCTTCCCTTCCCTGATGCGCACACGTGGTTCTTCCTTCCTTCCCTGTGCGAACGTGGTTCTTCCTTCCCTTCCCTGGTGCGACACGTGGTTCTTCCTTTCCCCTTCCCTGGTGCGACACGTGGTTCTTTTTCCCCTTCCCTGATGCGACACGTGGTTCTTCCTTCCCTTCCCGGTGCGACAACGTGGTTCTTCTTCCCTTCCTGATGCGACACGTGGTTCTTCCTTCCCTTCCCTGATGCGACACGTGGTTCTTTCTTCCCTTTCCCTGATGCGGACACGTGTTTTTTCCCTTTCCCCTTTCCCCTGATGCGACCACGTGGTTCTTCCTTCCCTTCCCTGGTGCGACCCGTGGTTTCTTCCTTCCCTTCCCTGATGCGACACGTGGTTCTTTTCTTCCCTTCCCTGGTGCGACACGTGGTTTCTTCCTTTCCCTTCCTGGTGCGACACTGGGTTCTTCCTTCCCTTCCCTGATGCGACACGTGGTTTCTTCTTCCCGACCCTGGTGCGACACGTGGTTCTTCTTCCTTCCCTGGAGCATTCGAGGTCTCTCAGTCTCCCGAGGGTTTTGTGAGATCATCTGCATTGCCCTTTAGGAGGAGGAGGAGGAGATGGGAGTAGTTGTGGTGGTGGTGGGAAGTGATGGTGGTGTAACGAATGGTGTAACAATTTCACCTAATAATAGGGGTACACCTATTAGTGGTGTAACAAAAATAAAAGAATATTTCTGTAATTGTTTCCATACTACTAGGTTTTATGAGAGAGAGAGAGAGACAGAGAGAGAGAGAGAGAGACAGAGAGAGAGAGAGAGAGAGAGAGAGAGAGAGAGAGAGAGAGAGAGAGAGAGAGAGAGAGAGAGAGAGAGAGAGAGAGAGAGAGAGAGAGAGAGAGAGAGAGAGAGAGAGAGAGAGAGAGAGAGAGAGAGTTAATATTGTGGTAATGTCTTTATAGATGTCACTTTAAAGAATTTACGTACTCACTGGTTACGTTTCAATAATTCATACTTACTTTCACTATTATCTTAATGGTCATCTACCTGAGATCGTCTCTTTTTTTCTTCTTTTATAAATTTCGACTGTACCTCCTATGAAACTTATGGGCATTCCTGTACCTCACCACAATAAGTTTTTCTACACCTTCCCATCACCACCACCACCACACAATCTCTCTCTCTCTCTCTCTCTCTCTTCTCTCTCTCTCTCTCTCTCTCTCTCTCTCTCTCTCTCTCTCTCCCTCCCTCCCTCCCTCCCTCCCTCCCTCCCTCCCTCTTTCTTTCTTTCTTTCTTTCTTTCTTTCTTTCTTTCTTTCTTTCTTTCTTTCTTTCTTTCTTTCTTTCTTTCTTTTCTTTCTTCTTTCTTTCTTTTTTTCTTTCTTCTTCTTTCTTTCTTTCTTTCTTTCTTTCTTTCTTTCTTTTTTTTTCTTTCTTTCTCTCTCTTTCTCTCTCTCTCTCTCTCT
Source organism: Chionoecetes opilio (assembly GCA_016584305.1). Lineage (NCBI taxonomy): Eukaryota > Metazoa > Arthropoda > Malacostraca > Decapoda > Majidae > Chionoecetes > Chionoecetes opilio. Next base: position 315,858 of record JACEEZ010006982.1, on the reverse strand, counting down.
CTCTCCTCTCTCTCTCTCTCTCTCTCTCTCTCTCTCTCTCTCTCTCTCTCTCTCTCTCTCTCTCTCTCTCTCTCTCTCTCCTCTCTCTCTCTCTCTCTCTCTCTCTCTCTCTCTCTCTCTCTCTCTCTCTCTCCTCTCTCTCTTCTCTCTCTCTTCTCTCTCTTTCTGGTCCATGGTCACCCAGATAAATTGCGTTGGTATGGTATTTCAATATGGCATCTGGAAAATTGTTCTCATTGATTTTATACTCCCAGGGGATTGGTGGAGTGTGGGATAGGATCGTGTCGGGCGCACATTTGCCTCCAGGGTCGATATTGAAGTGTAGTATTTTAGATGAATGTAGGTTAAAGGGATCGGTCTGTCCACGGTGATTTGGACCGGCGGCGTGAGGACGAGGACGAGGACAAGAACGAGTCGTCAGGTGAACTAAAATCGGGCTGTGTCGCTGCTATATATATATGGAACGAATAATTATTGCATGCTTTTTTTGGGAAACAGTTTTTTGTTTATTTTAACGTGTATTACTACGTTTACAGGGGAAGCTATCCAACACTATAGCTTTGGCCCTCACCTGTCTCTCACCTGACTCTATATACATGCAAATCTACGCCATGTAGCCTACATAAAATCGACTCGGTGTGGCTAAATACATGACAGTCTGGGGGTTTTTTCTCACGTAATATAGCAAGGCAGGTGCGTGGAAGAATTAGAGAAATGCCTCAGCAATGACTTACCGTGTGTTGTGCTATGAGTGCGGGGCTGTGATTTATCGCATGGCAGACCCTGTTTAGCGAGGTGGCGACTTTCTGGGCATCAGACTGACGGTTTCCCGGGCCGCCTCCAGACTGCGATCCGTCACCACCACATAGGCGCCGTTCCTGGCCAGATGTGCAGGCAGGTGTGACGCCCGACGCTCATGCCGCAACCTGCATAACACCTGTGGTCTCTTGCTGTGCCTGTATTCCCTTCTTAAATGTATTTTCTAACGATAAAATAATCAGTTTATCAATCCGGTGGACATTGTTATCACCGGTCGTGGCGGAGAGGCAAGTACGGGAGGAAAACTCTGCGGTGACGCGCTGTCACGCTTCACTAACACCGTAGATCCTTATCCCTTATCGTCATTACCTCCGCTAAGGATGTTATGGGATCGGTTCGGTTTGTTTGTTTGTTTGTCTGTTTGTTTGTTTGTTTCATTTGCTTGTTTGTTTGTTTGTTTGCTGAGAAGCTGGACCTAGCTGGAAAAAGGTGACGGATGTAAGCTGAGGAGTTGTGACCTTGTATCCCAGGCAGGAGCTGTGGGTGGTAATCCCTTACTCCTGCAAAGGTGAAAGTGGAGTGTGTGTGTGTTTGTGTGTGTGTGTGTTTGTATATACATATATATATATATATATATATATATATATATATATATATATATATATATATATATATATATATATATATATATATATATATATATATATATATATATATTATATATATATATATATATATATATATATATGTGGGTGTGTGAGAGAATGAGTGGTATTTTCCCTTGCCGTAAAAGATCAGCAGTTGTCTACACACCCCAATCAAAAGGAGTGTGTCGTTTTGCATGAGAAAACAATTGTTACTATTGCAATTACTAGTTTTCTTTATGATCACGATTATAATTATAATTATTATAATATTATTAATAGTATATTTTTTGTTATTATTATTAATATTATTATTATCTTTGTTATCTATCATTATTTATGTTATCATTTATTGTTATTACTACTATAGTTGCCATCATCATCATCATCATCATCATCATCATCATCATCATCATCATCATCATCACTGGCAGTAATAATAAAACAAAGATAACACAGCCTAATCGTTAGCTCACTCAACAAAACACTTTCCCTCCACGCCTCCTCCTGCCCTGCCGAGCATGTAGCACATCGCTTGACCTTAAATGACCTCCATGTGTCATAATTACAAAAGAAGACATGTCATTAATTCCGTCCGTAATTGCTTTTGTGAAATATAGTTGAAACATACATTTCTTCTTCATGCGCAGGTGATTTAAAATATTTCAGAAGCGCACAGTGTGTGTTGTTTTCAAGTACTGGTCACAATAATATTTATGTGCAACAATGGGGGGGGGGGGGGGAGACGCGCTTGTGTATGTGTGTGCTAACAAAGATATACAATAAATAATAGGTATTACTAATATCATTATTATTATTGTTATTTCCCTTAACATTAATCCCTTGTTGCCAAGAGTTAACTTTTTCTTAATTTCCAATGTTAGGAATTATCTTCCTTTACACTTTTTGTGTATTTCTAGAACAGAAACCGAAGAAAGTGAATGTTATATCGCCATAGAAATAAAATACAAAAAATGAAATCCCTCGACCGTTCCCGGCTTGTGTCTGACGGATCCAATTTGCGCGAAACATTGATTGTGTCTGTATTTTTTTTCTGGTGAGTTTTGCGAGTGTTGAGGTAAAAGTATTGCGCTATATTTCCACTTCATATGGACACCACTTCACCTTTCTCCGCAACTCTACATGCCCCACACCTTACCCTGCATCCTCCTATCTTATGGAATATCATCATAATAATTTCGATAAAAAGTTACACGTTTTACACACAAATGGCAAGAGTAAACTACGTAAACAGCGTAAACAGTAGTAAAGTCTGAGTAAACAGTAGCGATCCTGTTGTTTGGTTCTTCCCATCTGAAGCCATATCGTGCGTATGAAATTACTGTCATAATGTAATGTCCTAAGTGTATTGATATATGACGTGAAAAATAATACAAAAAATCTAATTTTCTTGATTTATTCTTCAATGCTAGTATGGTCAGTCTTATTCCTCATTTTGATTCTTTTTGAGGCTAAAACTCATAGAAATTCGTAGAAAACTCATAGAAACTCGTAGAAAACTCATAGAAATTCGTAGAAAACTCATAGAAATTCGTAGAAAACTCACTAGAAATTCGTAGAAAACTCATAGAAATTCGTAGAAAACGCATAGAAACTCGTAGAAAACTCATAGAAACTCGTAGAAAACTCATAGCAACTCGTAGAAAACTCATAGAAACTCGTGGAAAACTCATAGAAACTCGTAGAAATCTCATAGAAACCATGACTGGCCATTGAATTGGAGAAGTCAGGAATTGGTTTACAACACCCCGTCATCCCTGCTATGGTGGCGGGAAATCGTAGGTGAGAGTCGAGGAACCGAAGACAAATAGTCATCATAGGGAGTGTTTGCAGGCGGCAGTACTTCATTTGGATGCCGAGAGGGTCATTTGTCAAGGTGAAGAATGTGGCAGCGGGGGGCCGGTGAGAAGGCTGGCGAGGGCGGGAGATTGATGAGTCGCCAGGGCAGCTCCGGAGGGTCAGTTCAGGCTGGCTTATTTCAAATTCCGTGAAGGGGTGTCATCGTCCGGCCAGGGTGGGAAGGTTTAAGAAAGGGGAGACACGGTGACAGGGACATGTTGAGGAAGCGAAGTGGTGCTACTGAAGGAAAAGATGAAGAAGAGGTATAACTAACCTGAACTGTATTTAAAATGGTTGCAATATTTTTTTTTTAATATTTCTTTTTTCTTTTTCTTTTTCTATTTCTTCTTCTTCTTCTTCTCTTCTCTTCTCTTCCTCTTTTAATATTTATTGATATCATTGGTATTACTGCAAATGATGCTGCTCCTGTTATTACTACCACTACTACAACAATAACAACAACTACTACTACAACTACTACTACTATCAATACATCTTCAACCTTCTACTATCTCTTCTACCTGAAAGCGTTTGTTCCTGGATATTAATCTCTTTATATTATGGTCGCTTCGTCGCGCTCCGGCCTGAGTCACAGGTGTATTATCAGAGGCAGAGATCGGACCAGTCTCGCCGCCCCTGTCACTTCCGCCCAGCCAATGTTTGTTTCCTATCAACGTGGCAGTCTTGCTGCAGACAGTTTATGCTGTTCTGTTGTTGTTAGGAGTGAGGAAACAACGGCACACAGAGGCACTCTTACTGCAGTATTTCCTTTACTGGCAAGTGTTCACGCCAGTAGTGCGCCAAGCGCGTGGCGATCGGAGTCATTCACTGTTACATTTGCAACGATCGTGTTAACGGCTGGTAACTTGATTTCTTGCTGTCCAGAAAGTGCATTTTGGCGAATTTGTACGAAGTGTATCACTATTTTGACATTCATAACGCCAGGCAGAGTGTTGCATGGATCTCACTGCGCTCCGTCCAGGCCCACACCATCTCTCTGGGCGACCCTCTGGTTTACTAGCACAGCTGGGCTGCATGGATGCATAGTATATACTTGTTAATATCCATGTCCATAAGGAACTAGTAAATGACACATTAAACTTCACTGAATATATTAATTTGATGCACACTTCAATATTCCGCTAAACGAACAAATTTCCTTAATAAAACGAGACTGCGATCCTTGCCGTAATCGGGGTTAGCGAGGCCCAGCCACCCGCTGCGTTATGGTGGGTCGCAGGCGGCAACACCAGACGCTGTAAATGTCATTAGAATTGCCGAATAAATGCTTGAAGGGTCCATTAAAGTGTACTCAGAGTCCCTCCTTCCCGTCCCTTATGCAAATTCACTGTGAGACAACCGCGCCTTCTCTACCGAAGCAATTTTGCCTTTTCATTGTTATTTTGATATAATAATAGTATTGATGATGGCAATTATAATAACATTGTTAATGATATTGCAATAGCAATAACAATGATGATAACAATAGTAATGATAATAATAATAAAAAGAATAATATATATATTTCTTTGTCGTGCAAACTGTATCTGGTCTTTTACGGCAAGGGCACACACTATACACACATATTCCACATTCACCCCTACAGGAGTGAAGGATTGCTACCCTCTGCTCTTACCGGGAATGCGAGGAAACCTCCTCAATTTACAACTCTTCCATTTATTTCCCATACGCATTTACTGGTCTCTGGGTTGTATTAGGTTTACTTACTGGGTTATTGAGACAAACCCAAATAGTTTCCGTCTAGTCGGAGAATCGAACCCGCGTCCTATCAGACCTGATGGACCTCTCGGTTATGAGCCGAGTGTACTAACCACTACACTATCGGATAGCTTTCATAATAACTATCACAACATTTCGAAAGATACAAACTGAGGGGTTGCGAGCCGTCGGCAGGTCGCAAGACTCGCAATGCATTAATTCCACTGGCATTGCTGAAAACGTCCTTGGTCCCCAAACTTTCGCTCCCAAGGCACCGGAGGACAGGCTGTCTGTGACGAACCGGCGGCTATTCCGGTCCGGCCGGATTTTTGGTACATTTACAAAATTAAGGTTGTGATCGACCCAGAGCATTCAGGGGCGGCGTCGTCCCCGCCACGCATTGTGTCACGCTCAGACTCTCCCCGAGGCGAGGCAGCACGTTTTATCCCTGTCTAAGACCCGGTTCCCAAGACATAAGAGTATGATACTCGTGAATTTGAAGCTTCTGCACTAGTAGACGAGCAGCTTTACGTTTGAGTATTATTGCAGAGAAAACTTGCCAAAACGTTTTCTACTAATTGGGTGAGACAATTTTTTCTTATAATTTAACTCCACAATGTCAGGGCGACCAAGTCGTTTATCTTCGCCCCGTCAAAAATGTGTCGCAACGTACTGCTTGAGGCGGTACTTATTACTGTGTTATCTTGCACGAAAAGCTGTTTTTGTCGTATCTAATTTAATTTTGTTTATGGTTTGGCAATATTTTAGAATTATTGCACACCTTTTATCGTTACTTTTCGTAATTGACATAATTACCGAATTTACGCTCATTTTCTAACTAACTTGGGTAAATCATCGCCCGAACAAAGACTAGTGGTGTAGAAATTGCTGTAATCATGTCACGTTAGGACCACTTAGTGCGCCGCGATCTCCTTCCATCTTTCCTCCACGCCTCTGCCTCGTCTCTGTCACCAACACGACCGTCATGTTGTGGCGCCCCGCGGCGAGACGCTGCAAGATCACCCGAGATTTATATGGATCCAGTGTCTTTGCGTCCCTGTACACTGACACACTCCCGACATTCTTTTTAGCGGCGAGCTCTGTACTCGCTGGGATACACGAACACCCTTCAGGCGAGTCCTTCCTGATAATAGCTATGGATTGATACTTTCAACTTGGGTATTCATATATATCACATTTTTAACCTTTATACACTTGATCTTACAAGTACATTAAGTGACAAGTGAGAGAAAATGTTTCTTGAATTCTTACAAGTAGACTAAAATTGTTGACAGCGTTATGGAAATGGATGAAGCGTCATCCTTTCTGCACAAACACACATAAAAAAAAGTAATAACTGTAAAGCATTTACAAAAAAACATCAAATATTCTGATTTGCAGTAAATGTGAAAGTGACCCAGGGGTGAAAGTATGTGTATAGATGACAATGATGATGAAATTAAGATCATACAAACATTATTTATTATGACTGGTGTAAAAATTCAGTAAAAAAAAATGCAAAGTAGAAAAGAAAGGTAAGGATGAAAAGTAAACGGAAAAGAAAAAAACTGAAAATGAAATGAAAGAGATGGAGTGGGGGAGAAAAGAATACAAGCCCAAAGTGTGGCTGATCTCATGTTGGTTGTCGAGGTGTGTGTCCAACGCCAGCCTGTCGGCGTGTCCGCGCCTCCCGCACCGCCTGGCCGCCGCAAAGAGTAATCGGTTTAGCGGACGTTCCAAGAAAATCTCCAATCCCATGTGGGAAGTCTGTCTTTTTTCAAGATTTCTTTCTCCTTCAGGTATTGAAACAACGCATTAAAACTTTTTACAATTTAGTGAAGAAAAGCTGATGATGTATAAAAGCAGTTGTTTCACAGTTCTAGTAACAGTGAGCTTAAGTTTATGTTTGATATTTTTGTCTTTTGAAAGATGTCGAATGTTATTCATTAATTTTTGAAGGATGCCACTTTGTTAAACACATATTCACTAGGAGAGCCGCACCTACCGCAAGTTCCGCGACTTTTAAAGGATTGAAATATGGAAAGGAAAAAAGAAAAGAAATATATAAAACCTCGGGTGATCATGCTCTTACTTTATTATTATCTTTTTTGACACTCATACCCCTGCAGGCCTCAATTCCCCTGCGGTAGGCGCCTGTTTTCCCCTGGGCTTTAGTTGGAGTGCTGGAGGCAGGTGGAACGTGTCTACCCCTCCCCTCTCCCATGAGCAAGGATAGGAGGAGAGGTTGGATAGAAGGAGGGGTGAAAAAGAGAGAGAGCAAAGAAAATAATGAATATGATACTCATCGAGCGTGCCATCCCCGCCTCAGGGAAATCAACATCGAAGCATCAGAAGTCGTGGCGAGGTCGTGACGAGTTTGCTGATCAACTTGAAATGTGTTCCTTTTGTCAGCAAGGCAGCGAGTGTGGTGCCACGTGTCCTCACCACAGGCTTCTTCACTTCCTGGCCGATATATCTTGATGAAAAATGTATTAAAGAACAATCAAGTGAAATAGAATTGACAATATACCGTATGCAAGGAGGGAAATCAAAAGGAGAAAATATACTCGATTTTACGTAGATAATGGAATAGTTTTTGTATTATTTCGAGACAATGAAAAATGTGTTAATGATAACGAATAGTCACGTTGAAATACAGACTCTTGATAGATAATTCGTCAAAAATTTGTGTGCCTTGTGTTAGATATGAGTGCGTGCGATCGTAGGACGAGAATTGCTGTCTATAATGTTATCAATGGTATGATTTTAGAATATATGTGCATTTATATTTTTTGGATGTGTGCATGTGTACCTATTTGTCTGTCTGTCTGTGTAAGATGTTTTTCTCAATGCTTGGGATAAACAGCATTACTGAAATCAAGCAAATATGCACCAATAAAAATAATGTAAACCAAACTTCAGCATCGAGAAATCTCAGCAGGAAAAAAAAAGAAAGAAAAACTCGCAACGTCAGCAGGGTGGCGCGTGTCTAGTTGTTTTACACCACCAAGGGATTAAAGTCAACGAACTCGGGGTCGATGGATTTTCTTTTTCTTTAGACCAACAAACACAACTAAACATCGAAACAGAGGTATTCACGAATGATTTTCAGGATCTGGTCAGTCAGTCAACTATAAAGATGTTAGTTTTGTTACCTTGATTTCTTGTTTACAAATGTTAGTTGTTCATAGCTTCTCTTTAGCAATATTCTAAATGTATCAAATCACGTAAAAACAACTCAAACTTAAAATAAATAAATCGTAATCACTAAGTACCCTTGCGTGGTTGAATGGTAAGTTTTTCGTCAACCTCGAGCAAAACAAAGGTTCGATTTTTGACAGTTCTTACCCGTATCTTTTATTTCTGTTTTTCCATGAATAGAGGTGGATGCCGCTCAGTCAACGTTGGTGTCTTCTAGTTTCGGATACCATATCGATTTTTCTATTTTTCCATTTCTCTATTCAAGGGTGACGTATCCTTTGGGAATCCTGCGTTCTGCCTTCTCTTTTTTTCTTTTCTTATTTGTCTTTCTCTCTTTCCTTTTTTTCTTACTTACATTTCTCTCGTTATTTTTCTTTCTTTCTTTATCTATTTACCTATCTATCTATATATTTATATCAAGCCGTCTATCTTCCCCCAAAAATGGTAAGATATCAAGTAATGAGAAAATGAGTCACTAAAAGCCTATTAAGTGTATACTGTTAACGTATTAAATCTGATCGTCTAACGGGAGTCTAGACAAACAGGCCGTTACACATACACACACATACACACACACCACACACACACACACACATACACACATACACATGTACACATACACACACATACACACACACATACGCATACACACACACATACACACACACATACAAACGCACACACATACACACACACATACGCACACACATACACACATACACACATACACACACACATAGACACACACCCATACACACACACACACACACACACACGGCAGGTGGTGACTCCACCCCATAGATCAGGCTGCTGGAGTGAGCTTGGAGTTGGAGTGAGCTTGGAGTTAAGAAGAATAGAACTTTTCGCACTGTGTAGTGAAGATTCAGAATCATCCTTAATATTGCTGCCCCCTATGTTCTGCAGCCTTCGACGAAACCAAACATCGGGTGACCTATCCAACATGTCCTTTTTTGGAGAGAAGTTCGAGTACGGCAAAGCCAGCCTCAGTGAGCGTCAGCAGCGCCTGGCAAGGACTCGGGCCTCGGCGGCCAAGCAGGGACGGGAACTGACCCGCAAGTTGGTTTCCCAACATAAACAGGGAATGGAAAAGCTGGACAACCAGCGGCTTCCTCAGAAACTCCCCAAGAGCGGAGACGCACTCGTGCGCAGCTCTTTCCCAGAGCAACCGGATCTTTTCTCCAATCCATTGCCAGTTTTTGGGGAGAAATTCGTCTACGGTAAACTTAGCCTCAGTGCTTGCCCAAAGCACTTGGCAAAGACACGCGCCGCCGCGGCTCAGCGGGAGAGGGAACTGGCCCGCAAATGGGCCTCGCGATGCAAGAATGGAGTCCAGATGCGGAACGAGGACCAGAAGCTCCCAGAAGCTGGAGACCTGCTGGTGCACCCGGACACATGTTGTAAAGAGCAGAAAAACACGGAGTTCCTGCAGGAAGCAGAGAATACTGTTGCAGAGAACGCCCTTCCCCCGGCAGAGGAAGTTCTGCACAGCTCGAATAACAGATCCCCGCCGGTGGGGATTAACGTAACGCAGCATGAAGAGGAGGCAGACAGCGGGTCGACACTCGCGGAGTGCACCGCCACACCACCCGAGGACGCCCCGGTGGTGAGGCTCGAGAGGTGGGTCCTGAGGCCCCCGATGGAGCCCTTGATCCCACCCGAGGATGCCGCCGCCTCTGTACCGCGAAGGACCGTGTTTGTGTCTCACCAACGCGGCCACCACGTGCTCTGGCGACAGGGCAGCGTCGAGCAGTACCTGTATCGTGGCATATCGTGGCTGCGGTTCTTCTACTTCGCCGGCAGGAGACAAGAGGTGGTGGAAGGCAATGGGGGCGAGACCTGGGCCAGCCGCACCCTGCGTCGCCAGGAGGGTCATCGCTGGCTGCCTGCACTTACCAGCACGGAGACCTCGCCGCAGGTGCTCAGGCTCCTGCCACGGGGCGTTGCCTTCAGCCGCGGCGAGTGAGGCGGCACAGTGATCGCAGAGCTCCGTCACTTCAGGCAGCAAGATGGCGGAGGCAGGAAAGGATGAGGGAAAATTTCAAGGATTTCTTTTTTACACACATAAGGATTCAATGATTTATATAAAAAAAAAAGGATGATGGAAAAATTCAATTAAACTTTCTTTACACATATAAGGAAGGCAAAATATTTATATAAAAACAGGTAGAAAATAGCGTCTTTGAAGCATGAATATTAAAGAAACTGAACCATACTGTCCATCAATGAGATGTTCTAATTACAGGTTCATTGGTGTGTGTGTGTGTGTATCAAACGTTCGAATAGTTGTAAGGACAATCACTACCCAAGTGACCCAATCCCATTCCTATTCAGTTATTTGACTCACTTACTTTTTATTATTCTATGTTATCGCTGGTGACGTATTAGACTCATACCATTTGGTGTATTTGCTGTCTCCTTTATTATTATGCTAGCTTATGTACTATCATAGACTGACGCCTTGTGCGCAATAAATTGATCACAAGCGACCTTGCCCTCACCATGCAGGACTCGACGCTTCGTACACATACAGATACTAACTGAGCACTGCGGTGAAGCGCCACCCACCACTCGGCATCGACTCGTCACCCTGATCCCGCCCTTTAATTACCCAATGCTGAGATCATCCTTGAAACTGTGCCTGGCCAAGATGAAGCCACATAAAGCTGTGGTGGAGGTCACCACCAACTGTGACGTGCAAAGCCATTGTCACACCTGTGTATGAAGGTGAAATACGAACTGAATAATAATTATCATATTAATAATAATAGTGCTAACAAAAATAACAATAATGATAATAGTGACAAAAATTTAATATAGATGCCTTTCATGAAAATCTCTCTCTCTCTCTCTCTCTCTCTCTCTCTCTCTCTCTCTCTCTCTCTCTCTCTCTCTCTCTCTCTCTCTCTCTCTCTCTCTCTCTCTCTCTCTCTCTCTCTCTCTCTCTCTCTCTCTCTCTCTCTCTCTCTCTCTCTCTCTCTCTCTCTCTCTTCCTGTGTGTGTGTGTGTGTGTGTGTGTGTTATTCACACATGATCTTGTCCACGCGAATCGGACTCGCGATCGCCAGTTTCACCTTCCCGGTGCGAGCTTGGAGCTCATTATTTGGTAATCTGGTAAACTCCTCTTTGGGTAATGTTGGGTTTTTAGTAATGTTTTAGAGCTCATTATTTGGTAGTCTGATCTTTGGGTAATGCTGGGACCTCATACACCATACTTATCCATTCCCTTGCTCAAGAGGGACAGTAACCGCCCGAAATCGTCAGTGAAAAATCCCCGGGAGCAGTGAAGACTCAAACCGGCTACCACAGTATGGCAGGCCAGCGCGCTATCCACTTGACCATAGTGTGTGTGTGGGGGGGGGAGGGGGGGCGAACCGGCCATCTGAGCCGAACTGCCATCAACATAATCACAATCATCATCATGATCATTATCATCATTTCCATCACCATCATCAGCAGCAGAAGCAGCAGTATAGTCATTAATGCTCCTGAGTTTGGGTGCCACAACTGCCACGAGAAAATTTTACAGTCTGGCATGTTTCAGTGATTACTTTTCTGCATCCCTTGCCGGTTTAGTGTCTTGTTTCAGTAACTCGAAGTTAATCCTGTTTTTTCCAGACATTTCTTTTTAGAATTTTTTATTTTTTTTGCTCTTCACACTACACTACACACTCAACTCGTATAGGCAACACGTACCACATATTAGAATTTTGTGTCAAAATAGCTCTGGAAACAGTATCCCTGCCTCTCAGACTCTGATTGGAGGCAGCGACCGGTAACTCCTCTAACTGGATCAACAGAACTACAAACCTTCATCCGCACATCGACCCACCGCGAACACTGACTCAGAAAGGTCTCCAGATAGATTCTTGAAATTATGTTATATTTTTTACAACTCTCACAGTCTTGATCTACTCAGGCTCTTGCAAGTAGTACATCACCTATTCCCTGACCTTTCAAGATTGACCTTTCCCGAAGAAAAAGAGGAAAATATAGCTGAGGCTGCTGTCAGGAGTTCATTAAATATTCCTTGTAAGATCTCTACCCTAACTTTCACTCCAAATTGGCTGCTGCAGTATTCTATTACTGAATGTTTGTGATCTATGACCATCGCGTTAGTTTGTTGATTGTGTAAGATTCTGGAATACATCGTGTTACCTTTTCCTTTGATGAAGTTTCCCTTCTAATTTAGAGAGTTTCAGTGTTCACCACAAGCGTTGGCTGCCATTGGCTGTATTCTTCATTGATTTAAGTAGGTGATGTAGCACATTACGTGCATCCCAGACCACTTTTGAGACACGCCCAACATGTCTGACCTTTACTTGACTTTCATTATTTCACATGAATCTCGTTTTCTTGTACTCTCTTCCTTTGACAACTTTTTTTAGTATTCTGTCTCATGGCTCTTGTTTAGGCTTCAGGTCCATCGAAGCAAATGTGGTTCTGGTGCATACAATTTTGTGAGGGAGGGCGCAATGAATTTACTAAAGTAGCAAAAGTAACCCGTATTACATAAGACACTATGAAAGACATACCCTCATTTTATGGTTCGAATGGAATCATGTTACACTCGTAGGAATTATCTTGTAGTTTATTCGCCGTCGAAGAAATATAGTAAATCGGGCACAATATGGTCTGAACAATCCTTGGGATAACGCTAACCATTCCTGAAAATTTGGTTGAAATCAGGCTGAAATTGACAGTTTTTATTCCCTACGGACATATAGAATGACGGACGGACAAATGGACAGACATACGGACATTCCGTGAATATAGTAATATTATTTTCTCATGGAACGATTTATGCCTCCCGGTCAAAAGCTTTATTGTATCAATACGGATATGACTGTCTCTGTTTTAGAAAGATCGTTCATTCATTACCTCACTTTACTGTAAGTTTAAGACATTGGTTTATTTCTTCTTTCGTGTTGTTCGAAGAAGAGTGGCAAACTATTCCAATGGCTTGCCTTTATTACATATGTTTGCAATTCTTCCTCTACGACCGTCCCGCATTTATTTAATCATTATGAAACATTAAATCTTGCCAATTGGAGCAAATTTCGTGAGTTCGTGACATTATGTTCACAAATTTATATATTTCATCTTTTCAATCTCTCTTCAACCCGTTGGTATACATCACCCTCTCTGTTTCTAAAACTACATTATTTCTTTGAATCTCTGAAATAAGTCTGTTGGAGACTTTTTTGAGCTTTACCTTCATCAGTGAACTCTGCTTTATTGTCCAAATTATCCATATATTTTTTCCTCGGATATTGGTGCGGTGTGACCCATATTTTTTTAGATTCCTAATTGACATCATATCCAGTCAAACAGTTCAGCCTCTTACTATTAAATCAGCTTTTTCCATGTGGTGGAAGTATAGTTACGTCTAAAATGTAGGCAGGATGATGTATGTAGCCCTTCCAATGACTCGCATAACTATTATGCCCAACCCCTACCTGTACAATGTGTACACGGATGATCTCAGTGCCAACCTTCGTGATACAGGTATCGGCTGCCACATACTCACTGAGCTATGCTGATGATATGGTACTGCTCGCACCCACTGCGGATGCGTTGCAGGACCTTATCAATGTGTGTCAGGTGTATGCTGCCGAGCATGACATTGTCTACAACACCACTAAGACAAAGTGCATGGTAGTGTCACCGGAACGCGCTCAGGTGAATTACCTGAAAACAGCATGGCTCGGTGGTTCTGCCCTCACTTTTGTGGATAGATTCGCATACTTACGCCATGTTATATCCCACGACATGACTGATGATGATGATATTATCAAGCAGACCACCAAGCTTCTTGTCGTGGGAAATACTCTACAGAGGAAATTCTCCTACTGTAGCAGAGAGGTGAAGATGGAGTTATTCAGGAGTCACTGCTACTCTATATACTGCAACTCGCTGTGGTCGCGGTACAAGGTGGCCACTATGAACCGCCTTAAGGTCTGTCACAATGACATCCTTAAGAGGCTTCTGGGGCTGCCCAGGTGGTGCAGCTCGTCCCTGGCTTTCGCTAGGAACGGGGTGAACAATCTGGATGTGATCCGTCGACACTCCGTGTTCAGTTTAAGGAGTAGGGTGGAGCTCTCTACGAACTCCATCATCACCTCTGTCAGGCAGAGCTCGGCCTATGTATGTGGACCTATACAACAGCGGTGGCTGGGTCTGCTGTTTGTGCAGAATGTGGGGTAGCACAGGTGTCCTTGTATGCTTTTCTATGTACTTTGATACTATGTCCCCTAATGTGCCTGTACTTTGTTCTTGTTTTGTTTTGTTTTTGCTCTAGTACTTAAGTTTACTCTTTGGCTTGTTCTTGTTGCTTTGTTTTTTGTCTGTATGCCTCCGGGCGAGAATAAAATTATTATTATTAGTAGTAGTAATAGTAGTATAAAACTTTTACAGCAATCTTCAGCATGTATCAGGTATTAGTGTCAAATAGCCACACGCTTATATATAAATAGCATAGAACAGTTTAGTAACAATTCTAGTTCTTGGTAATCATGGTAATGTTTTATATAATTGTGAACATTTCTTGATAGAGTTGGGATATAGTTCCCAATTCTCATCTAAGGAGTCTCTCGTCTTCATCTTCCTAAGCTTTTCTGACTAGCATATTGCAGAGGTAGATGCTCACTTTTCTAGGTATGCCAGCAGTAAAGCTTCACAGAACTGTCTGTATATCGCTCATCAATAATTTTGTCTCAGAAGTTCTCGGCATCATCCAGTCTTAAGGTAAAAAAAATTAATTTAATACTATTTGGCGCACATTCCAACCACAGCAGAATGCACAATTTTCCAAAAGATCATTGTCATTGTCGTATGACTTGTGTGAATTTAAAAATATGAAGATAGAATCTGTAATAAGAGACTGTTCCCATATCACTAAATTAAATGGAAAACAGTTTCTGATCAGCTCTTGCTTTTATTACGAAAGAATTCCTGTGCCTTTTTATAGGAGTCACAAATAAACTTACCTAACAGAAAATGTCCAGACTCATGTATCAATATATCTGATTAAGTGAAGTTACGCGTTCTGTATCGCCACTGAGTCTTCTTTTCAAAACAAAAGTTATTCTCCTCCAACTGCTTTCGGTCTCTGCCAGTTTAACACAGTTGGTAATACTGCTGTCGTCTAACGTTACCTTGATTTGGCAGACACATGCATCGTAGATATTAATTCTTTTACAAAGTTTATTTCATTGGATAACCCTAACTTTGTAATTAACGAGCTCAGCAACAAAGCCTTGGTTTAGGTGCAGCTGAGGGATTCATTCAGCGTCGAGTCCACTCACCAAGGTGATCGATCATCTTTCCTCGCAAGTTGCATGACCAAGAATAAAAGAAAAAGTTAGGCGTATTCATTTTGCTTTTACTTTACCAGTTTTAAAGAAACATTTTATATCACCTTATACTACAGAGGCTCAAAGGTGAAGTAAATGGTGTCGATATATATATATATATATATATGTATATATATATATATATATATATATATATATATATATATATATATATATATATATATATATATATATATATATATATATATATATATATATATATATATATATATATATATATATATATTATATATATATGTATATATATATATATATATATATATATATATATATATATATATATATATATATAACACACACACACACACACACACACACACACACACACACACACAGCCAGAAATACAGAGTACATGGCTCCTAGCTTAGCAGTGAGGCCGCAACAACTCAATTTAATAACACAATCCGGGAGTTGACACGGCTTGGTGCGTGATTCGGTGATTCCTTTGACACTCACGGCGTGTCGCTCAGGCGTCAGCTAAACCATTAGCATTATTACCAGGGAACGTCGCCTCGCCCCGCCGCGTCATTAAGTTAGGGTGGAGAACGCTGCTGATTACAAGGACAGCCTGGCCGAGTGTGAAGTGACGCCACAGATTGATTATCTACTGGAGTGTGAATTGTCTGGAGTGTGTGTGTGTGTGACTGTGTGTGTGTGTGTGTGTGTGTGTGTGTGTGTGTGTGTGTGTGTGTGTGTGTGTGTGTGTGTGTGTGTGTGTGTGTGTGTGTGTGTGTGCCTGCCTGCGTGCCTGCTTGTATATCATGCAAAGTTTTGGCTAGCAGCTCATGTTATTGCAATAACTCCTCGAGGACCAATTTATCAAGCTGAACAAGGGAAACACAACCCTGTTTAAATTAGGATTGCCTGATTTCCCAGAAGCACACAATTTGGGGCGTCTTGAATCTGACTGGAAACGCTGTATTCCTATCGATGGCTTTTTGTGGTTTTGTTAAACTATCCTTGGTAATTGTACCGGTGAGAAAATGAGGGTGTACTCATTCCATCTAAAGAAATGAAATGCAGTCTTCATCTGTTTCCTATAAATATGCTTCATTATTAAGTATCACCTTTTCTAACTACTCCTGCACCTCCTTCATCTTTTCCTCCCCCTCGTCGTTGTTTTCATCCCCCTTTCTCCTCGTCCTCCTCTTCCTCCTCCTCTTCTCTTCTTTTCCTCCTCCTCTTCTCTTCTTTTCCTCCTCCTCTTCTCTTCTTTTCCTCCTCCTTCACTTGGGTAAATGAAATCTATAAGCTACCTAAGGGCTATATGCAAGAATTCTCGTCAAATCCCGGCAGATGGAGATTCCCCACAGTCGTATCTCCACCGGTGGAATCTTCAAGAAATGCCTGGCCGGTGGAGATTGGGCAGGCGTACCAACACAAGCGAGTCCAAGGCGACATCAGTATTTTGACTGTTTTATACATATCTAATAAATTTTACTAGTGTAATTTATCATTTCTGCCATTAAAATAATAGCTTAGTTAGTGTTCGTCACATATCTGAGGCGTTGGTGTAGAAAAAATGGGCCTGAGTGATACGTGCGAGTACATTTGAACGGCCCGCCACCACTGCTCCACACAATGGCCGACCTCCATCCTCCCGCCGCCGCTCAACCTTCCTGACAAGTTAACACACCTATATAAGGCCTCCTGGACCTGATTTTACTTTAATTATGACACGTGTGCATTCACAAGTTATGCATGTTACTCTCGGTTGTATTAAAAACTCACCTGTAATGGTCTGGGAAGAAATAGGATGGAATAAGAGCAGAGCAGAATGCAGGTGGGATTTGCATGGTGAGCAATCAGCTGACTCAACGCAACCAGTGGAACGCACAGGGTGGAGTGTTTTCAAATGATTCTTGTATGCCGCGCCCCGGTGCAACGGGTCGAGAAAATGTCTTGCATATGGCCCTAAATCATCAACATTACGATATAACATGTAGACAAACTGATGCTTGTATATAAATGGTGGAGACGGTGGAGAATATACTGTGTGTTTGACTGCATGATTGATGTCAAGCTTCATGACACATATGTAGAGGCGTAATATAGTAATCAATCTTGGTAGACATGGCGGACAAAGTTAAATACACTAATGTTTGGCTTAATGCATATCTTCAAATCAAGATTTACAGTATAATGGATTGCTATATGCAGAACGGACAATTGTGTTTAATAAGGAGTATTGAATTTTGCAGATAAAACTTATTTTACTGAATGGTTAAAACATATGACCAAGAATATACTGTTCTAGATATGGTCCTGCAGAACGCTAATTCTATGATATGCAGAACTCTATGTCTTACCGTGTTTACAGGAGTTGTGTACTTCTTACCACTCTTGACCTGCCGTACTTATGGCAGACGGAGAGGGGGTGCGAAGGAACCCTCTTCTATAGTGTCACTTTCAATCAGGTGTACATAGTTTACCATTACCGACAATCTGGCAGGTACTTTTCCTTATACAGAAAGGTCCCTTGGTATAAATTTTTTGTTGTTTTCCTGTATATTCATGTGTATTCCCTTCGTCGGCCTTGTACCTTCAGCACCACCCCCTGACAGCCAGTCCATCACATAAGAATATTTCAATAATTTCATGGATGATTTGTGACTGTGACGCAGGGAGGCAGCCAGGAAATAGGACAGCAGGTTGCGTTTTGACACCTGGTGGCTCAAAATGTATTCCGTATTCGTATTATGATTATTCCCGCCTGACTGTCCATTCATCGCAGGGCAGAGGCGGGGAGAGAGACGGAATTGTTGTGTTGAGTTTCTTGAAAGGTTTGAGGAAAATTCATGCTTGGCTGTGTAAAGGCCTATTTTATATATATTTTGTACATAAAATAAAAAAGGACGTATTAGCTCTCTCTCTGTCTGTCGGTCTGTCTGTCTGTCCTTTTCTCTCGCTCTACCTTATTATTTTTTCTTTAGAGTTTGTCTTGCTCTAGAATATGGTTCTTCTTCATCCCAATACGTTCCTAACCAAATACCTGTGCATCGTGTGTCGCCCACAATGAGTGTGTGCTCCACAATCCTGGTTATTCTCCTGCTGCCACCACAAACATTAAGTGGGAAAAAAAAATGAATAAAATAAAAGATTAAGAGAATATGTAAGTATGAGTTTGTAATGTATGTAATGAGTTGTATTGTAAGTATAAGTTTGGGTCTGAAAACAACTCTTGTTTAAATAAGGCTTAATATATTTGACACTTTACTGTAACATCAGTAATCACTTCCCAATTCCTTCTTAACCTAACAACGCTTACCTAATAAACATACTTAATACTGCTCCTAACTTAATGAATGGGGGACATTCACTAACCGACTTAATTCTAATTATACATATCCACTAACGATACGCACACTTCTTAACCTAACATCTTACCCAATAAACATACTTAATACTATTCTGATGTGATCTGTTTCCATGCCACATTCTACACTCTCCGCTACACTTCAAACATTTATCCGCCACACTATCTCTCCGAGCGATAGGAACACGAGAGTCTATAGTGCGTGGTGGGTGTCATGTTGGGGGAGCCGTGGGTGTGTGGCCGCCTCACACAGCGCCACAGGCAGGGCTGCCGCTCCCATCACAGCCATCTCTACTGCCCTGCCTTGGTACCCTTTACAAGGGCGAGAAGGTCACCTCCCAGTGGCCTTAACCCACTGGGTGTCTGTCCGCTTCTGTCTGCTAAACTGACACGCACCTCCCTTCTCACCTCTCTTTAACACGTGGCTAGTTACTTCCAGCGTAAAAATATAACCCTCTATTTCTAACTAGTGGTTTAGGACTGAGGAGTCGAGGAAAATTACTCGCTTTGTTAATCGATAATTATAAGTTACTTCACCCCTTCCCATTTTAACGTAGTTCTTCGTCAGTCATGGGTCAAAAAGTTTGAACCCAATTTCCCGCGTTACAATCGTATTGAGAAATATTTCGCCTGATCCAGCGTCCTCACCTCCTCATGCTGTTGTGTGGGTTTATTCGTGAATAAGTGACACCTTCCTCCCTTTAGAGCTTGTCAGAAGAAACTCCGATATGTTCAGACACATCTTCGCTTACAACTTGCAAATATAGTTTCGTGATCTGCATGCATATCGTCAGAGACACAGGTTCTTTGCCTATTTCTTTTCATCACTTTCACAGGAATTTCCCACAGTCCTGTCTGTACCTAGTTTGTGATCGTGTCGTTGGTTCATAGTCACAATGAGAGAGACATCAATAATAACTTAATAAGAAAGGTTTCTCAGTCTTCAGTGAGACTTTATACACTTCCCATAGTCTGTAATATAAGAAAAGGACATGTGGCAGCAATGCTCTCATCGTCAGCATTACTAGTCTCCATGTATTGTTAACCCCTTCACGCCCAGATCTTTCCTTTCCTATAAAAAAAATTGTCTGTTGTTAGCCATGAAATTACGAAAAGTAACTGAATATACCAAATTAGTTAGTCGACAGGATACTAAACAGGTCATATCTATAAAATATTGCTTACATTCACTAAAAACTGTCTAATGGCACTCAAATTACAATTTAAATTACATTCTGGTCCTCAAGGGGTTAAATTCACAAACATTCCAGTTCTATCTATTTTCTCTTTTTTTATAATACTTGCCATATTCAAATTTTCCTTCATACGGCATCATGTCCCAAGTGAATGTTGTGTGTTTCGTTGTATGTACAAGGGAGCGTACATTATAATGATGCAGCATGGACAAAACAGGCAAAAAAAACCGTGAACATGCTCGTGTATCACTCTGAAACAAAAATTGAGGAGAAAGAGTTACAGTCCATCGATGTTCTTTTATACACAGCTCCTCAGTGAGTTTGGATTCGAGGAAGAGCGGAGGAAACTGAGTCGTGTTGTGTCGAGATGATGGGTGGAGCAGCGGCCCGTGTATGTCTACTGTCTTGCGGATGTTTGCACGATGTCATCTGCTGCCTTCCCCCTCCCCCTCTACCTCTGTAACCCCGCCGCCCTACCTCCTCAACCAGACCGTCCCGTGAAAATGCTGCTTTGCTTCCATCGCTGCGCTTCTTCCTCTTCACATTCTCACGATTTATGATTACATGGTATTATTTGGTTTAAATTTGGGTTGGGTTTCGATTTATGGTTACGTTTCATAATTATATTTTCATTCTTATGGCTTATTGTCTAGTTCGTCATCAATTGATATTACCTTACAATCAAGTTAGTTTCCATTTTCTGTATCCCAATCAAGTTTCCTAGACTTCTGTGGTAGTCATTTGATCTTGCATATGTGTAGTCTTCGGCCACTAGACGATCGCAGAAAGAGTTGCGTCCGGCTGGACTTGAACTCGGGACCCTGAGCTCACCACGTCCCGACGCGAACCACTCGGTCACCATCTTCCATAATACAATTGTTATTATGATTATTGTAGTTCATCATCCTTCCCTCACAATCGTCATCTATTTAATTTATCAGTATTTCATTATTTACCTTTCCTTTTCCCACACCATAATATGCCTTTATGTTCCCACACCATAATATGCCTTTATGTGCCCACAGGTGACCATGGCCGAGGCACTCTTTCCTCGTCTCCCTCCCTCCAGCCTGACGCCTTCACTACTGCGACCTGCGTCCCCTGATGGTAAGTGGCGCAAAGCTGCATTTTGTTGTAATTAGTTTGTAGTTGCATTGCTGCCTTGAAGTGGGATGACCAAGAACACGCGACCAATAACATGAACTATATTACGACATCTACCAAATATTTTGAAGCATTTTACGTTTGCGTGTGTTACAAAGTACATATATTTATTTTTTAAGAAGCATATATTTTTTTTCGTTCATGGCGGACGGATTGACATTTTGGCGCTGTCTTTTCCATCCATGACGGCTGTTGAGACACAGTAACCTGTCATCCTGCCTGTGCTCCCCAATGATTCACTCACGACAAGCAGCGGCGGGTGTCTCGGGTGTGATGGGGTGAACGAAATTGAATCTGTCGGAGGTGCCTCGTGTCGAGCTCGCAAGAACTCAAGCGCGAGGGTGAGTGATGCTTCCTCGACTCCCCCCCCTCCCCCCTTGCCTCTCCAACCCTCTTCAGACATCGGTGAACAAATACTCGAATGCCGCCTCGTTCTTTCAGTTATTTGAAGCGTCGTAAGCGTCATGCAGATATAAAGTCACGCCTTGATATGTGTTCGATCTTCCAACGCCATGAAAGTACAAAGAAAAATGAAAAGACGTAGAAGTGAGACATAATTCCAGTTATCTTTTCCACTCATATATATATATTCAATATTATTACATATACCTATAACACTTGTACACTCATATATGACTTTTTCCTCCCACCTCTTTCTTCTCTTCCCCTGCCAGTCTTTCAACTTCAATACGCTCGCTTCACACTTTTTGTTTCTTCTTTTGACTCTGGGAAGGAAATAATCAAATTTGAAAGCTTTTGGGAATGAGGAATATGATCAGGATATTTGCTCTATTGTTTTTTGTGGGTTGATTGGATATACTTGGTAAAAAAGAGAGGGACAGAAAAAATGAGATGTATTGATACGTGCGTAGAGTTGAAGGAAGTAAAGAATGACATCATTTAGAAGACAAGGAAATCATGGAATGGTTAAGAAGCCTAAGAGTTAGACAAGGAAAGAAGGAAAGGGATGAAAAACGGAAAAACTGGTAAAGCAGGAAGATAGAAGAAAACAAGAAGCAGAAAGAGGAGAGGAAACAAGAATCAGGAGAAAGACGATAGGAAAAATTGGGAAGAAATCAGGAGGAGGTGAAGCAATGACAATCAAGAGTAACAAAATTGAAAAGGAATATATAAATTTTACAAACCGCAATACAGTTTCAGATCCTGGCTATACAAGCTATTCAATGGCGCTATTTTGCGTAAGTAAGTTGTGTTCGGAAAAGCATAGCAAGGAGAAAGGAGGAGAGAGTAAAGGAAAAAAAGGGAAATAGAAGAGTAGGAGGCTCAGAGAGAAGAGGAGAAGGAGGAATGAAGAGTAGAGAAGGAAGACCACGAGAAAGAGGCTTAGGAAGAGGGAAGAAGAGGAGGAGGAGAAGCAGGGTGGTGGTAGTAAAGGTGAAGAGGGTGAAGTATTACGCCGACACAGTTGGTGATCCATAG
Organism: Chionoecetes opilio; assembly: GCA_016584305.1. Taxonomy (NCBI): domain Eukaryota; kingdom Metazoa; phylum Arthropoda; class Malacostraca; order Decapoda; family Majidae; genus Chionoecetes; species Chionoecetes opilio. Next base: position 293,164 of record JACEEZ010006982.1, on the reverse strand, counting down.
TTGAAGCAGTTTGCGTTGAACCTAACTAAAACTTGGCCAAAATAGCAGGTGCCGTGGAGGTAGGAACTATCTGCAGGAATGTCTCCGAGGCTATGCTTTCGGTAGCCTCAACCTCGATTGCTCACCAACGTGCCGTCACGCTGGCTGAGAGAGAGAGAGAGCACGGATAGAAAAATACGAGAACCAAGTAAGAGTCAAGAAGAGCAAATTTGGAAGCATGAGAGTATCAGTATGAACAATTGAGATATGGAGGCATTCAAGAGCGAGAGTAGAATGGAGAGCCATTGAAAGGCCGCGAATTTACGATTAGGCATGAATATGACAGTAATTTGTGTACACTTTTGTAGATAAAGGTGTAATGTGAGAGTTGATAAGTATAAATCTAAGATATGGTTGCTTACCCTAGCCTGTTACTTTCACAACTCTACAATGCAATTTACTTTGCATGCCCCATCGCTGGACGCATTCTGTGGTGCAGTAAAAAGTATGCTTTGACTAGTGCTGACTTAGTAGTCTTAAGGATAATGGTGTTTTTTGTGTCCTGGTGAGGCTTTATAACCCATTCCACTGCTGGTGATCACACACCAGCAGCCACCACACCACCGACCATCAGACGACCATGTCCAACAGCACCACGCAACAAAAGTCCAAACGTCGAACCTGA
>JACEEZ010006982.1:232500-287500 GCA_016584305.1 Chionoecetes opilio | reverse complement strand
CATATTTTCGTTACATTTTGGTAGCAGGCAGTGTTGTGTTTATATTCCTGTCGTTTGTTGTACTCACGCGGCAAAGCAACACATATGAAAGTACTCGTGACGATGCTTCACTTGTTTCCATAAAGTCATAACCAGAGCTAAAACAAGGGAAGATTGGACCTCAAAAAACACCGCAATCTATGTTAATATTTTTTCTCTCCTGTTCGTGCTGAGGTTTATGGGTGTTACATAAGAACATAAGAAAATAAGGAAGCTACCGTAGATAACACTAAAGTCGCCATGACAACGTTTTTTCTTTATTTACGGACGTCTTGTGGCGTTAATACTTACATTTCTACATCCATGATTTCAGGAAAGTTAGAAAGGCTATCTGGAGAGTCTGTGTCATATTATGGCTATAAATGAACAAATTACAAAAATAAAACCGAGTGGCGACGTTGATAACGGTCTACATTAAAGTCGCCATCTAGTGTTTATGTTTAGAGTGTCCTCCCGCCGTCGTTGTCGCGCAAAAAAACAAACGAGTAGGGAAATTTGAAACCGTATATACATGCAGATACAAAGCATAAAACAACGCTGTAGCAGGGTAGAGTATACAGTCATGATATAAACTACTGTGTATCATCTTCAGTGGCACATACAAATCAGTAGTGATGCTATAATTCGTAATAAATAGCGGCTGGCGACATTATTGCAGCTGGCGACTATACTGTTATCTGCGGTACAAGAGGCCGCGAGACCTACACGAGATAGTTCCTGTTGGGTATGAATGCAGCAAACCCAGACACTCACTGAAATTATCCGTATCAGACGAGATTTTACTTACGCGTAACGCTCCACCTGTTATTGAACCAGCCAAGTCGAGGGAAGAGGAAGAAGTTGGGTAAAATAAAAAGAGGGTGTAGAAAAAGGATGATTTAAAGAATAGATAGTAAAGATCCCGCAAGTAAGATGTCCAAGTCTGTCACTAGTATATTATTTTCCATTGCTTTATAACTCTTTCCACGTTGTCAATAGATATATAATTATCATCCGGCATGGACTTTACAATGCTCAATTCTGTTATCCATATTGGCATCGATCTGAAGAGGAAGAGATCTAATAGTGAAACAAAAGGTTATTATATAAATCCTCGTCGAGTAAGGAATCCTGCAGCCACTGAGCCACGACACCCACCTTGTATTTTTACCTTGACGTGCATTCATGGAAACACTGTTATGTGAGGAGACATGTGATGAGATGGAGATGTGGCGGGATAGAAACATACCTGCCTCACCATGACACACACGCACACACACACACACACACACACAGACACACACACACACACACACACACACACACACACACACACACACACACACACACACACACACACACACACACACACACACACACACACGCACACACACACCACGCACACACACCACACACACACACACACACACACACACACACACACACACACACACACACACACACACACACACACACACACACACACACACACACACTATTCAAGTGCATAGCGCGCTGGCCTGCTATTCTGTGGTTAGCCGGTTCGAATCCTCGCTGCTCCCGGAAATTTTCTACTGACAAATTCGGGTGTTTATTGTCTCCCTTGAGCAAGGGGATGGGGATGTGTGGTGTGTGAGGTCCCAGCATTACCTAAAGGTCGGTAATAAAGAGCTCCAAGCTCGCTCTGGGAGGTTGAAACTGGCGATCGCGAGTCCGGCTCGCATGGACAAGACCATTGGTGAATGACACACACACACACACACACACACACACACACACACACACACACACATATATATATATATATATATATATATATATATATATATATGTACACACACTCCAATTTGGTATTCGATGGCGGTGGGGATGTTGGTTGTGGTGATGGTGGTGGTAGTGGGTGGTGGGGCCCTGTTTTGAACCTTTCCTCCAGCTTCCTCATCACAGGAGGGATAAAGAAAGTTTTGGTCTACTCATCAAACTAAAGTTGTGTGTCCCATTATGATGGATGAGGGACTGGGCACCCCCTTAACCCCTGGCCTCTTTACTGTTCCGTCTTATCTTACGTACAGTACACATCATTGTTTATTTACCTCCATAACCATGCTTCAAGCAGCGTTAAGTGGAAGCATGATTTTTTATATAATGTATTGCAGCCATTAGCGCCTGTGGGCATTGTCACGTATTTAGGGGTCAGATGGTACCCCCTATATATTATTTTAAGACTGTGATTGTTAAACCTCGTCCATGGTGACGTTAGCAAGATTTTTATAGTGGCGCCTGTGAATAGAGGCTCTTGCTGCCCCTCTGTGTCCTCTGATGCACTCGCGATCGAAGGTAGAGTTAATGGGAAGCATGTGGATATTCTTCGGCCACTCAATGATTGCAGAGAGGTTTTAGGCACCTGGCGGGAATGGAACTCGGATCACTGAGCTTGCCCCTTGTAGGCGCTAACCACTTGGCCACCGCCTCCCCATGATTGAAGGAAACTAGTATGTATATCAGAAAAAAGCTATCTAGTAGAGGTTATTTCACAGATGCAATATAAATCTAACCGATATTTCTCCGTTCCCAACAGATTCAGTGTTTCTCTCCACAGGCTTAGTTTATAGTTTCGTAGATTCAGTTGTTTTGATTGATTTGTTATCATGGTCTATGTAGACAGCATGATATAATGTACTGGACCCATGAACGTTGTGAGATATAAAGGAGCACTAAAGGATGCTAAGAATTTTTTTGAAATAAATGAAACTGAGCATTCCTTCCAAAAGGATTCCACTTGGACAATATTTGGCAAACCTGAATATACACCTAATTTATTGATCAACTAAAACCACGACTGTAGCTGAGCAGTGAGCCTCGCGTGTTATACATAAGCAAATTATATTCGTAATGGAGCCGTGAAGAAGGAAGCAGGGTTGTAACGCTCCTCGCTTGAAGCCTCCACCAAACACTTGCACAAAATAATTTGCCGATCTCCTTACCATGACATATTTTGCTGGTAACAGTCTCAACCGTCAAAGAGGAGCGTCGTGATGGAGACAAATAACATCTTTCCCTTGGAGACAGTGAATCTTCATTTGGTATTCAAAACACAGCCTAAAAGCCACTCATTTAGTACAGTAGGAAGCCCAATTAATTTGTTTCAAAAAATTTGTATTCCTATATATGTATAGCTTTTTTCGAGTCTTAAGTTTACTAAGTGACTGACCCGTCTGTAAATGTAACTGAAATTTACGTTTTAAGAAAATTACATTGGATTTCTGTTTTTTTTTTTTTTTAAACTAAAATTCTGAATAATGTTCTGCAATTAAAAGCCCACATTACAAAATACAATATTCAAACTTTCGTAACGAATTTCAAGAAATAGTTTAATGTTTAAATTTATTTTCTTATTCTTTTCATTATTTGTCTGAAAAAAGGTTAATGCAGATGATATAAATTTATCACTTCTATCAATGTATGTATTCATCAATGCAATCACCAATAACACCATAGTGTGTCAATACCAAATCTGGTGAACGCTTACAAAAATAATACCGATTAGATTAGATAGTTTTTGTACAAACATTAGAATAAAGTAAATAGAGTAACCAGCGTGGCCAAACCAGAACCCGTGTATTGACGCAATCCAGAACCCGTGTATTGGCTCGATAAGAGGAGTCTGCCTGCCTCTCCCTCACGCGCCTCCCTCGCCGCCGCTGCCCTGCCGGCGCCCGCATGTTGTTGCCAACCGGCCGCACCTGCTGTCTCGTTTTACAGAAATACCAGCAGAATTACTGGTAATTATACAGAAAAAAATGTATACTCTGGACTTTGTAAACTCGCTAATTACAGAGAGACTTTAAAGGTTCAGGAATTTTAGCAGTTTCTATCATAAAGTAAGTTTGTTGCAAAAAGTGCTAACATGTTTTCTGTGCTGCTTTGCGTCGGTGATTTGTAATTACAGCTAAAAAATTACAGATGCCTAGGTACGCAAATATACCGTTATTAAAAAGTTGTCTTATTGGTAATGCAATATATGTATGTGTGTATGTATGTATGATGTGGATTAATATATCATCTATTTATCTATGTATTTACATATATATCTATCTTTTGATTTGCCTATATCTATCTGGCTGTACTTATGTATATATTTAGATCTATTTATCTATATCTATCTATATTTTATCTATGGACAGCTATCTATATTTATCAGTTCAGAGATCATTATTCACAGCATCATGATAATGAGGAACACAATAGGACTGGATACAGTTTACCTGATGTTAATTAATATCCTTGCACACTGTAGTATCAGACACATAACCCGTAGAAATATATTACATTTTCTTGTTTCTTGCAGAAGCAAAAAAACTCTTAATATGCGTAGGCTCGTCATGACCACAACATAGGCAATGGACAAGAAGTGTTCATTAAGTAACCATGAGGACATGAATATATCCGAGGATATTTTTAATGGTAATATTATAATTGAGACTAATTGGTGAATGGCTTAAGTACACACTACACTTTGGGAGAAGACTAGATAGACTTTTTTCAGATCATTTAAGAAAAATATCCCAAGTTTTTCATTATATATTTACGACAGTCTTTACATACTTCTGGTGCCTTATATGGTCCATAAATCTGTGCAAATGGGTGACTAATAAGACCATTATGTACTCTGTTCGTCCTAAAATGCAAAATATTGGAAGCTCAATAAAATCTATTACCTTCATGCACAGTTGATTATATTTCAAAGATTTTCTTGTTCATGTCCTTGCACCGGTAAAGCTGTCCAAACTGTTATTTAGAAATCTATGGTTTACAAAACTCCAATATTTGAACAAAAGGGTATTTCACGCAGAACACGCAGGCAATTACAAAACTTTGTCTTTTTTTCTAATTCAATAAAACAATTGAGACATGATGATCCCGTAATTAAAAAGATTTTTTTTAGCGAAAAATAATTATCATTGATTTCAATCACACTGTATTTTTAGTAGTGAACCAAAAAAACATAAAAAATGATATAATGTTTTTTTCAGAAACAAAATGGATTCCTAAAAAGATAGTGGTATGCGAAGTGGTACCCGCAAATGTATCAATTAATAGAATCAATATATCAAAGAAACTGCATACCACCAATCCTGTTTGATAGGGAACTATTATATTCATTGTAACTTCTTATATTTTTTGTATTAATACAAGGTAAGACATATACGGTTATTTATTAAAGGTGCGTGCCAATCTAAGCCTCTAAGAACGTCACCTCGGTCTTACTCCGCCGCGGCCGCTCCCTCATCCCACGAGCCCTGCGCCAAACACTTCCACGGCTGACGCTATTTAAATAATTGAGTGCCGATAGTTGGTATATTGTATAAATGTAACATGGTGCGCTGCTGGCTTGAGAGGCTTACACACACACACACACACACACACACACACACACACACACACACACACACACACACACACACACACACACACACACACACACAGACACAGACACAGACACACACACACACACACACACACACACACACACACACACACACACACACACACACACACAGACACACACAGACACACACAGACACAGACACACACACACACACACACACACACACACTTCAATATGTTTGCGTTTTCGTCTGTCTGTCTGACTGTCTCTCTGTCTATCTTTCACTCACTCATTTAGCAAAATAACACTGCACTCTCTCTCTCTCTCTCTCTCTCTCTCTCTCTCTCTCTCTCTCTCTCTCTCTCTCTCTCTCTCTCTCTCTCTCTCTCTCTCTCTCTCTCTCTCTCTCTCTCTCTCTCTCTCTCTCTCTCTCTCTCTCTCAATAATTAGACAAAATTATCTTAATTTGATGGTAATGAAACGTCACATGCAATTTGGAGTTTTTACAGAAATGTTTTCTTTCACTCCAGATAATTAAGAGAGAAGAGTGACCCATTTAATGATCACTTATAGTTAACAAATTTTCAGACATTTAGAAGGTAAAACAACGAAAGAAAGAAAGTATCTAAATGATTAAAAGGACGAGGAATGGTGAGGGAAAGGCAGTAAAAGAATGGAAAAAGCAACAAAACAAAGACTAGGCGACTGACATACGATGAAAATACCAACACAGTGGGTTACGGTGTTAGATGAAATATGCAGAAAGGATATAAAAGGGCGTCTACCTCTCTCACTAAGCCTGTTAGGACACACACACACACACACACACACACACACCACACACACACACACACACACACACACACACACACACACACACACACACACACACACACACACACGCACACACACACACACACACACACACACACACACAACACACACACACACACACACACACACACACACACACCAGTTAGACATAATCACACCACAGCCAAAGACCAACCACGCACACACAGCACACGAAGCCCACACACCACACTGGTGGGTAGGAGGTTTCAATCCCAGGCTGGATCGTACCCTCGACTGCTTGGTGGGACAGGGGGGGATTAAGAAGGCGGCACCCATCATTCTTCGCTGGTGCAGGGGGATCGAAACCCGGATCTATCGTTTGTAAGCCGAGTCGAACCACTCTCGGTTCACACCACTGCACACACCACACACTACACCACACACACACACACACACACACACACACACACACACACACACACACACACACACACACACACACACACGTCGGCACATTTTTTCTTGGAATAATCGCTTCATCTGCTAATGAATCAAACTACATAGTGTGCGGCCAACCTCACCCTCCCATAACAGGATCTGCGTCTTTGGTTGCTTTCCTCGCCGGAGTGTTGTGCGGCTCACAGGCATTACGTTCACGACGGATCAAAAGCACGGTGTAGGAATGCTTCTTACTTTGAGAGGTTTTGCACTAAATGGTATAATCATTATAATATATTAAATATTTTTATATAAATATAATGATCATGAAATATGAATGAATGGTGTTGATCTATTTTTCTTAATAGAAATGGAATTTTAAAAAAATTCCTCGAAAAAAATATAATGAAGTGATATGAATCATGATTTTTTACGAACATAAAAAAGTTGATATTCGGCAATATTTTGTTCGAACGAATGGGATTTTTTATGCTTGAAAGGTAGCTATAGAAAATTGGAAATATTTATATTTCAATAGGTGATATAAGTGTATATTGAAAATAAAATATGTGGAAATGTGATGTAAGTATGTTTGAGTATACTCCGTATACTCTATAGTAATTTTCCAAATTGATGTATGTACTTTTTAAATTTGAACCACTTAGCGCAAATGGAAAGAGGAGAACAATTATTATAACCTCACGTTTCTCTCTGCACGTTGAGAGGTGGCTGGGTGTAAATCCTGGCTACCTATGCACCTGTAAATTAGGCAGCGTCTGTTATACTGTTACTAAACAATTCATGAAAACAGGTACGTAAGCGGCTTTAACAAAATATAAAAACAAAACAAAATCATGCAGGAATATCAGTTTCTTAATATTTCAGTTTTTTCGATTTTTTGGGAATTGTGATCATGGAGTTCTCTTCAATATCCACAAGACCGTAAGAATAGCAAAGTGATCTTACGAACGATACGCGAGCATGTAAGCACTGGTACCTTGTTTGGCAAAGTTATTAGAGACGAAATAGAAGCTAACAGTGATTATTCTCCAGGCTTTATTCAACACCATAACCAAGAAGTACTGGAGCGTGGGTTTCATTAGTTACGGGTGGTGTGGTGAGGCGGTAACGAGCCATCAGCAGCCGAGTAGAAACCTGAATACCACGATGGAAGATAGGAGTATATAGTAGAATAGGAGTATATAGTATAGATAATATAGGATAGGAAGATAGGAAGGTATAGAGGGTCTACGATAGTCTTTTTTTTTTTTACGAGGCGAAAAATCCATTCTATCTTAAGGTCTCATGCTTAAAATGATGCCTATATTTACCTGATAACATGGTTAACTATGATAAAATTCAACTGAAATTAAGAAGAAGCGTAGTATTCTCTTTTCGTGGCATCAAACATTATAGCGCATTTTCGTGACGTTCACCGCCCTGTTCAGTCAGTCCGGACCGGGTCAGGGTGGACTGATGGTCGCGAAATACATCGAGACTGGCCCCGTCCATTCGTCGTCCTATTGCTGGGGACGAGTGGCGGTACTGACTGAACTGTGGAGGCGCAGGCGTCCATCTGTCAATGTCCTTTTGTCGTCCGCCTTTTAACTGTGCTGAAGACTTACAACTACCACGCCTGTGATACTTTAGTTATGGTCGCCATCATGGTGTTTCATGTCTTATCAGCACACGGAGCTCTGTCGCCTTCCCGCTGACTGTAGTGCGCATGCGCCATTCTCCCACACTGTCCAAGGTGGTCTATATGTGGGTCGACAGCCTGGACTGGCTGAACCGTTTAGACGCCTCGCAAAAACAGTGACCGCCCGGACTAGCCCAGTCCAGACCGGGCCAGAGCGGTCGCGAAAATACGCTATTAGTCAGTAAGCAGCAAGGTGTCATCATTTTTTGCCTCGTTAAAAAAACCATAGTATATTATGATATATTCGAGAGAGGAAGAAGAGGAAGAAAGGCATTGTCGATGTGTTGTATTTCTTCTCATCGTCACTGGTGCCGAACGCCTTAAGGGTATTATGCTGTACACAAAAAACACCTCATTAGCAACAATTTTCAACGATTTTTTTTTGTCACCAACAAATATATCGTAAAATTGTGTTCCGACCACATTGTCCGTGTATGTGATGCGTGTGAGTAGTTGTAGTATTTGTAGTAAAAGTTGTAGTAGTAGTAAAAGTAATAGTAGTTGTATTTGTAGTAAAAGTTGTAGTAGTAGTAAAAGTAATAGTAGTTGTAGTAGTAGTAGTAGTAGTTGTTGTTGTTGTTGTTGTTGTTGCTGTTGCTGTTTTAGTAGTAGTAATATTACTCCTGCTGCTGCTATTGCTACTACTACAACTGATGCTACTACTACTACTACTACTACTACTACTACTACTACTACTACTACTACTATACTATTACTACTACTACTACTACTACTACTATCAGTACTAATACCACTACTATTACTACTAGTACTGATGATAACAATAATGATAATGATAATAAAAATGTTTACGATAATAATAACAATAAAAAAAATAATAGTCATAATATAACTAGGAAATAGACGTCCACACTAAAGATGTGGAACGTGTCCAAGCTCGCACAGGCTAAAGTCAACTTTTTAAATACCCTCACCTTAAAATACTTCTATTACAACCTGACCTAACCCAACCTAGCCTTCACCATCCCCTTCTTTGATTTTCTTTACTTTTTACAAAGAAAAGAAAAGTGCTAAATTGTTCTTGAAAAAAGTTCTAAAAAAAAGTTCTAAAAAAAATGGTGTGGTGATGGCGGTGGTGGTGGTGATGGTTGTGGTGATGGTGGTGGTGGTGGTGGTGGTGGTGGTGGTGGTGGTTGTGGTGGTGTGGGGGGTGGTGGTGGTGGGGTGTGGGGGGTGTGGTGGTGGTGGTGGTGGTGTGGTGGTGGTGTGGTGATGGTGATGTAGTGGTGGTGATGGTGGTGGTGTGGTGATGGTGATGGTGGTGGTGGTGGTGGTGGTGGTGGTGTGATGTGGTGGTGTGGTGGTGGTGGTGGTGGGTGGTGGTGGTGATGGTGGTGTGGTGGTGTGGTGGTGGTGGTGGTGTGGTGGTGGGTGGTGGTGGTGTGGTGGTGAGGTGGTGGTGTGGTGGTGGGTGGTGGTGGTGGTGGTGGTGGGTGGTGGTGGTGTGGTGGTGGTGGTGGTGTGGTGGTGGTGTGGTGGTGGTGGTGGAGGTGGTGGTGGTGGTATGGTGGTGGTGGTGGTGGTGGTGGTGGTGTGGTGTGGTGGTGGTGGTGGTGGTGGTGATGGTGGTGGTGGTGTGGTGGTATTTCATAATTGTTATATGCGAATCAAGCTCCAAGCTCCCTTCGCTCGCTTGGACAATTCCTCTCTGTACCCACGGCTGAAATGGCATATTTAACACCTCACACACACCCTACCACGTATATAACACCACGCTAACCCTAAATAACACCTATAACGGCATTAGAAACACGAGTTATAGTGGTTATATGAGGCTTAACACAAGCAGCCTGTCTCCTCGGCTCAGACACTGTTATTGTGAGGGCTACGAGTCGAAAACATTTTATTTTCACTACACTAATGCACTACTTTCGCCACTGCACTAATGTCGCCAGGCACAATATATTACGAATTTTAGCATAAATGCTAAAAACTCGCTTCGCTCGCTTGGACAATGAGTTAAGACACGAAATATTACCTTTTGAGCCAAATTTCTTCCTTTATGCCTGTATACCCGCTGCTTACAAAAGTAGTCACAAGAAGAAGAAGAAGAATTCGTGGAAACATTTTACAAGCCTATATGACACCTGATTTCGGCTGAAATAGGAGTCCAAGCTCGCTTCGCTCGCTTGGACAATAACAGTAATGAGAATAATAGTAATAATAAGAATGATAATTATGGTTATGAAAACAATTAGTAATATATCTAAACCCATATACAATCACCCATCCTTCCCAACGGACGGGTAAGAAAAATATATTAACCCCTTGAGACCCAGATCTTTTCTTTGCTATAAAAAAATTGTATGTTGTTAGCCATAAAATCACGAAAAGAAACTTAATATACCAAATTAGTTAGTGGACAAGGATACTAAACAGGGTCATATCTATAAAATATTGCTTATATTCATTAAAAATCTTCTAATGGTACCCAAATTACAATGGAAACTACGTTCTGGGTCTCAAGTTAAAGAGTTATAAAGGGAAGGTAAACTGTGCTAGGGCGGATATCATATTTATCCTGTGACTAGGTTTAGGGACTTGTATCCACGACGAACTCATAAGGCGAACGAGATGGAGCTCAAGGGAAAGGCAACGCTCACTTTAAGCTCCTTTATTGATTATACTTTGAGTGTTGCCTATATGTATGTTCTTCGCACGTTCCAATATCACTCCCGCAGTTGGTTTTCCGGTCGTGATAGCGGAATATAGGTACCAAGCGTTACCTCTTGAAAACAATCCCTTGGAGAGCATCGCGGCACTCCATTGCTTGGGTCATGGGAACGTAAAGGATAGATGGACTGCTACTACTACTACTACTGCTACTACTACAACTGCTGCTGCTACTTCTACTTCTACTACTACTACTGCTATTACTACTATTGCTACTACTACTATTGCTACTACTACTACTACTACTACTACTACTACTACTACTACTACTACTACTACTACTACTACTACTACTACTACTACTACTACTACTACTACTACTTCTACTTCTACTACTACTTCTACTACTACTACTACTACTACTACTACTACTACTACTACTACTACTACTACTACTACTACTGCTACTACTTCTACTTCTACTTACTACTGCTATTACTACTATTGCTACTACTACTACTGCTGCTGCTACTGCTTCTACTACTACTGCTACTACTGCTGCTACTACTACTACTACTACTACTACTACTACTACTACTAGTAGTACTACTACTACTACTACTACTACTACTATGCTACTTCTATACTACTATTACTACTACTACTACTACTACTACTACTACTACTACTACTACTACTACTACTACTACTACTACTACTACTACTACTACTATTACTTCTATACTACTATACTACTACTACTACTACTACTACTACTACTACTACTACTCTACTACTATTATGCTACTTCTATACTACTATTACTACTACTACTACCAATACTACGTGAGCAATGATGAAATGAAATACTCTTAACAAAACGGCACAGCTATATCGTTATATTTAGTGTCTGATACACAACCTAGGTCAAAATTCTTCATGTAAACAAGTAGTAGTAGCTAGTGACATAACGTGCCTGGGAAAACAAATGTAGTAATGATACATCCACGTGAATAAAAAAAAAATGGATAGTATCAGGATAGAGATGATTAAAAAAATACGTAATGAAAAAAGCTTGTTCTTTATAATATCAAGTAAAGAAAGTAAAAGTGCAGACGTGATATTCTGTTAGGGAAGAAAATATTCACATGCAAAGTGCGTAATATGGGTTTCATAGACGCTTTAAAACGAGCTCGGAGAAAGAGTAGAGTCGTTGGGGTGGAGAAGTTTATTTCACTAAACATACAGACGGGCTAGGCGAGCAGGGGCGGGGAAACCCATCTCGAGGCTACCGTACACCGCCGTTGCCGCTGCCGCTGTCCCCTAAACCAGCCCGCTATACCCGGAACAGCGGCTCTTCTTCCCTATCCCCGTCCTTACTCGTCCACCCCAGCACCCCCACCCCTAACACCCCCCACCCCTAGCAACCCCCCCCCCTCAGCAACCCCCCCTTGCCCTCCCCCCTTCGTACCGCTAGTCTCCTTCCCAGCACCAGCAAGAGTACGAGTCAGGCAGACGCGGCGGATGCTTGCGGAAATTGGCTCGGCGTAATCTGGTTTACAGTCTTGGGTTACCAAACACCTCGACCTCCCATTACCAAGCGCCGCCCCCCACACCCACGCCAAACTTTTCTTGGTTGTTTTAATAAGTTTCGTGCTCTCCTATTACCACTATTTTTTCTTTCTTTTTTCTTCCAAATTAAACTTTATACTTTTTTTCCAGGCTCTGTTCCGTGATCATGAGGGTTGTTGGTCTTCTGTGCGATGGTGAGTACAGTGATGGCATTATTAATAGTAGTAATTATCATTGAATTTCTACCCAAGAGGTTTTTTTTATCTGGTTAGTCGCCGAAAACTCATAAAATACTCTTACCCTCCCCACACTATTTCTTTTTTCTTTACACTCGAGAAGATTAAGCGAAAAAAATCGGTCACGTGCGAAGTTTCAATGATGATAGTGGTAGTGGTGATGGTGGTGGTGGTGATGGTGGTGGTGATGGTGGTAATAGTGGTGGCTATGATAGTGGTGATGGTGGTGGTGATGGTGGTAGTGGTGGTGATGGTGGTAGTGGTGGTGGTGGCTATGATAGTGGTGATGGTGATGGTGATGTGTGTGTAGTGGTGATGGTGGCTATGATAGTGGTGATGGGTGGTAGATGGTGGTAGTGGTGGTGATGGTGGTGGAGATGTGTGGCTAGGGATAGTGGTGATGGTGTGTGGTGGTGTGGTAGTGTGTGGTGAGTGGTGGTGAGTAGTGGTGGTGATGGTGGTAGTGGTGTGGTGGTATGATAGTGGTGTGTGTGGTGGTGATGGTGTGGTGGTGTGGTGGTATGGTGGTAGGTGGATGGTGTGATGTGGTGGTGGATGGTGGTAGTGGTGGTGATGGTGGTGGTGTGGTGGTGGCTATGATAGTGGTGATGGTGGTGAGGGTGGTGATGTAGTGGTGATGGTGGTGGTGGTAGTTTAGTGGTGATGGTGGTGGTGATGGTGGTAGTGGTGATGGTGGTGGTGATGGTGGTGTGATGGTTGTGCTATGATAGTGGTGATGGTGTGGTGGTGTTGTGTGGTAGATGGGGGATGTGTAGGTTAGTGGTGGTGGTGGCTATGATAGTGGTGATCGTGGTGGTAATGGTGGTAGTGGTGGTGATGGTGGTAATAGTGATGGCTATGATAGTGGTGATGGGGGTGGTGATGGTGGTGGTGGTGATGGTGGTATAGTGGTGGTGGCTATGATAGTGGTGATGGTGTGGTGATGGTGGTGGTGGTGATGGTGGTAGTGGTGGTGGTGGCTATGATAGTGGTGATGGTGTGGTGGTGGTGGTGATGGTGGTAGTGGTGGTGGTGGCTATGATAGTGGTGATGGTGTTGATGGTGGTGGTGGTGATGTGGTAGTGTGGTGTGGTATGTAGGTGATGTGGTGGTGGTGATGGTGGTGTGATGGTGTGGTGGTGATGGTGGTGGTGATGGTGGTGTGGGTGATGGTGGTGGATGGTGGTGGTGGTTGATGGTATGATAGTGGTGATGTGGTGGTGATGGTGGTGGGGATTGGTCATGGTTATGTTATCGTGCATGGTGTGGGTGATGGTGAGATGAGGAGGAGTAGGTAGTAGATGAGTATGAGTATGAGTAGAGAGAGCAGAGTACGAGAGAGAGGAGAGGAGAGAGAGAGAGAGAGAGAGAGAGAGAGAGGAGAGAGAGAGAGGAGAGAGAGAGAGAGAGAGAGAGAGAGAGAGAGAGAGAGAGAGAGAGAAGAGAGAGAGAGAGAGGAGAGAGAGAGAGAGAGAGGAGAGAGAGAGAGAGAGAGAGAAGAGAGCAACTTTGATCACCTGTCTTTCTTAAGTGCTAGCTTGAGTTAAATCTTAGTATGGAAGGGCTACGTCAAGGTGACAATGCCCTTGACCCCTGACCAGCGCCGCCATGTGTCGGGATCTCGTGGGAAGGCCCTGGGTGCCATCCTGTGGGGCTGTGAGGATGTGCAGGTGGTGGTGTCCCCCCAACAGGACAGAGAGGCAAAGGCCATTGCCATTGTCGGTACTGAAGGGCAGGTGAAGGCCATTTGCCGCCATCTCGCAGCACCGGGAACAAATGGATTATGTAAGCGATGGTAAGAAAGCGACGATGAGGCCTGTGACAATACGGGCATGATAATAAGAACATAAGAAAATAAGGAAACTACAAGAGGCCGTGAGACCTACACGTGGTAGTTCCTGTTATTTAATGCTACCTACATCCACCTTTCATCCCCATCCATGAAATTATCTAGCCTCTTTTTAAAGCTTCCTAATGACTCCGCACTAACTACCTGACGACTGACTCCATTCCAATAATTTACTAACCTATTTGTGAACCAGTTTTTCCCTATTTCTTTTTTAAATACGCTTTTCAAGTTTGAATCCGTTACTTCTTGTTCAACCATAATGCAAGGGTCTCATGTATGAATACTGCAAAATATGGATAGGCGGTGCGCCCCTGAAGCCGTCATGTCGCTCCTACTATTGGATGATGAGGACACAGCGTGGCGGGGTTCGCGGCCCAACCTAATGTTGACTAATTATGGCCTAATGCTGACTAATGATGACAAACTGGCAATGAGCTGACCTGTCCAACTCCTGCACAGTTTGCTTGTGAATCAGGTCATCACTGTGGAGATTAATACCAGTGGCGAGAATGTTTCGTGAAATTTGTCTCCGAAATAGAAACAACTGTACCTGCAATACTGTTCCTGAAAATGTATTCGCCATATTTAGTATTCACTGATGCTTTTCGAATCCATGATCTAAAACCTAATGATTACGTAATTCTAAAGTATTATGTTCATGCCTGCACCGCATGCAACAAGCTCTTTACAGTACTTTATGTTTTAGTTCTTTTTTATAAAGTAGGTTATGTCATATCATATAAAGTCTTTAATGCCTCTGTAATGCATTTCTAAATATTCAGCACCACTTCGCCACCCTTGCCCTCGTATTCACCCTCACCACCTTAGTGACACACCATGCAGGGCTCATATCTATTCTATTGAACACATCAAAGAGGCGTCAAGTGTATACGGTCAACTCAAAATCGATATTAAATACTTATCTTCACTTCATAATTGAAGGATAATGATGTGTATAAACGTTAATATGTAAAGGCAGTGCTCTTTAAATGAGATAACATTTCTAAAGAGTTCTTATGTGTTCTATCTAACCTAAGAATATACGTTTATATCTGCAATCTATAAACTCTTATACCCACAAAACAACCTTTTTATATATTTCATCTCTATCTGTAAATACTGCCCTAACTATTACTGTATATCACATGCGGCTATCTATTTACATTGCGGATATACAGTTTTGTTTTATTTTAAATGTTACTTCATTTTCTATGAATTGTAGATATCTTGGCAAAGTATTCCAAGTAACGAATCTTGAACTCGGGGGGGTGGGGGGGCACTCAGTAGAGCGCATACCTCCGCCCGAATATTTCATCAAATATACGTATATATATACTATAATAATATAAGCGGAAGTGTGTCTGTCTGTCTGTCCTGTGTGTGTGTGTGTGTGGTATAGGTTCCGCCCCCCGTGGCGCAAACACCTCATATGGCACATTTTTGGAATCAGGTTGACCAGGGGAAGGTCATAAGCCCACTTATGAGATGATCCGATCATTTTTTTCTTTTATTTTAGCAGCCTATTAGCGAGAATTGTGAAAACAAAAGTGGGTTGCGAGAATTGAGGAAGCCTTGATGTAGGGTGATGGGTAATGGGTGAGTGAATGGGTGGGGTGATGGGTAATGGGTGTGGGGTGATGGGTGAGTGAATGGGTTGGGGGTGATGGGTGATGGGTGAGGGAATAGGTGGGGGTGATGGGTAATGGGTGAGTGAATGGGTGTGTGGTGATGGGTAATGGGTGAGTGATTGGGTGGGAAGTGATGGGTAATGGGTGAGTGAATGGGTGGGGGGTGATGGGTAATGGGTGAGTGAATGGGTGGGGGTGATGGGTAATGGGTGAGTGAATGGGTGGGGGGAATACATACATTTCTACATCCATGATTTCAGGAAATTAGAAGGGGCTATCTGGAGAGTCCATGTTTGGTGGGCCGAAGGCCCACCAAACACAGGTGGTGGGCCAAGGCCCACCAATAGCCCTCCGCAGGAGCTAGCCAAAAAGTCCGCCCGGAGGGCGGCTTTGCGGCTAGTATATATATATATATATATGATATATAGATCTATATATATATAATTATATATATAATATATATAATATATATGCATCAGTATGAGCGCATACCTCCGGCCGAATATTTCATCAATTGGTTGCCATGGCAACAGTTGTCAATAGATTTCATCCAAAATTAAATCAGTTTTTTCTTATACCAAATAGACTTGGTATACCGAATTTGGTCCAAATCTATTTGTAACTTTTCGAGAAATCCTGTACACTAACAGACAGACAGACAGACAGACAGACAGACAGACAGACAGATCGGGGTGAAAACATAACCCCTCCAACTTCTTTGGCGGAGATAATAAGTAACAAATCTCTTGCTTGTTCTGTACGTGGTTGTAAAGGTCTTTATACGTTTTAGTCTTTTAGAGTTATATGAATACAACAACAGCTCACCCAGCAAGCCAAGCTAAGCAGTTGCTCATGATCGAAGATATGAAAACAATATAGAAAAAATGGGAATAGAGCTTTGTGTCAGTATCCTCAGAGAGTGATGAGAGTTGCAGGCCTGAGAGTGAAAGGCCGTGAGGCGCGCGATCCTGAAGACTAAAGGGAACCTGAGGATGACTATAGTCTATTTTTGTAACGAGGTGAAAAATCCTGACCCCTTGTTGCTTACTGACTGATATATGATGCCAGGAGAAGGGAATACTACAGTTCTTCTAAATTTCAGCTGTATTTTATCATAGTTGACCATATTATCAGGTAAGCATAGGCATAATTACCTCCGCCAACGAAGTTGGTGGGGTTATGTTTTCACCCCGATCTGTCTGTCTGTCTGTCTGTCTGTCAGTGTCTGGTCTGTCTGGCCTCGGTCCAGTTATGTGTAAGGAATTTCAATTTTGAAGAATTATGAAATGATTCTGGCACCAAAACTCGGTATACCAAGTCTATTTGGTATAAGAAGACTATTATAATTTTGAATAAATCTATTGACAAACTGTTGCCATGGCAACCAATTGATGGACAATTCGGGCAGACGTATGCGCTCATACTGAGTGCATATATATATATATATATTTTATTTATTTTTTATTTAATTTAAAAAACTTTTTTTATACTTTTTTTTTTTAATCGAATCACAACTGTTGCCATGGCAACCAATTGATGAAATATTCGGGCGGAGGTATGCGCTCTACTGAGTGCCCCCCCCCACCTCCCCCTAGTTTTAAGCAGGAAACCTTAAGATAGAATGGAATTTTTGCCTCGTTGAAAAATAGACTATAGGTAACAGTCGCACGCAGGTCCCCGACGCCTGAGGCCTGTGGAGGAAATCTTATCCGAAAGACAATCCCCTGCCTGTACCATGCTCTTAGCTGGGCTCATAACTAGCGAGAAAAAGATAAGTAGTCCAAGGAGGGGCGTGCTATGGCAAGGGTTTTTCTATTCCAAGAGAGACTTATTGAGTTGGTGAAATATATATAAAAGGCATTGGGCCTCATTTTTATAGGTAGTTCTACTGTTTTTGTGAGTTTATTTCACTGGGATGTGTGCAATTATTCTGTCCATCTTCCTAATGCAAGAGTTAATCATTATCTTTACTCTTTCATCCCTTTCACCTCTCGAACTAAATTGGCCTACCCCTTTGTTTTTATTTTATTCTCTTACTGTCTTCTTTATAGGGACTGGCAACTAAGCGGGCTTTGTGTTACCCATTTTTGTTGTGCCCTTGGCCAGATCCCTGTGATGTAAAAAAAAAAAAAAAAAAAAAAAAAAAAGATAAAACTCGACCTCCTCTTTGCCATTGGAGATCAGCGTTTTTTTTCTTATTCTTATATTCCATTTTTTAGGGGAAGGGTTATTGCAATACCCATTATTCCACTTGGCAAGACAGTACCGTCCTTGATGACCGGAATCACATGTAGTGTCCTCATAACCAGTCCTTGCGTAAATATAAGGGAAGCCTCCTCATAGAGCCTCAAACTCTTGAACTCTGTAACTCTTTAAGGGAATAAGGAAAAAATGGTTCACAAATAGGGTGATAAATGATTGGAATGGACTCAGTCGTCAGGTAGTTAGTGCGAAGTCAATAGGGAGCTTTAAAAGGAGGCTAGTTGATTTCATGGATGGGGATGCAAGGGGGATGTAGGTAGTATTAAGTAACAGGAACTACCTCGTGTAGGTCTCACGGCCTCTTGTAGCTTCCTTATTTTCTTATGTTCTTAAGCCTCCTCATAGAGCCTCAAACTCTTAACTATACATCACTGGTCCCTATACAAGACTCCCATAACCCCTCCGCACGCCCTCCTATATACATGACATCAGCAGAATGGGAATGAGCTGCGTAGACGTATTTTTTGCTAACATAAAACTCGTTCCCGTCAAGAGCCTCTAAAGGACCTTCTCCCTCGCTCACCATACATGAGTAACATCCCTGGGGTCATCCTTTTGGAAGAGGCTTTAATCACCAAGGTCTTTTTGCTAAGTGGCGGGATGGTGCGGCCTCCCCCTCCATGTTGTAGCCGTAAATGCGAGGAGCACGTGTCCGCAATAGACAAACACCTTCCTCCCTTCCTCGTCTAACAGAGAAGGGAGGCGAAGTAACAACCAGGCTGGAGGCAAACATGACAACTGTAAAAAAAGAGAGAGAGAGAGAGAGAGAGAGAGAGAGAGAGAGAGAGAGAGAGAGAGAGAGAGAGAGAGAGAGAGAGAGAGAGAGAGAGAGAGAGAGAGAGAGAGAGAGAGAGAGAGAGAGGAGAGAGAGGAGAGAGAGAGAGAGAGAGAGAGAGAGAGAGAGAGAGAGAGAGAGAGAGAGAGAGAGAGAGAGAGAGATTACATTTCACTATAACCACGATTCTGAAAAAAAAATAGTTTCCGTCCCTTGTCTGAAAACTTCTTGATTGGTATTTGCCACCGAATATAAATGTCCTTTAACGCCTTAATTATAGCCCGCGGTCTCTTTCTTTCTTTTATTGTCTTTATCTTTCTATGTGGTATATCTGGTTTCTCTCTCTCTTTATCTATCTGTTTGCCTGTTTGTCTCACTTTTATTAACACACACACACACACACACACACACACACACACACACACACACACACACACACACACACACACACACACACACACACACACAAACATACCGCCACGATGGTCCAGTGGATAGATCGTTGGCGCGCCATTCTGTGGTTAGCCGGTTCGAATCCTCGTTCGCTCTCGGGGATTTTTCACTAACAAATTCGGGCAGTTCTGTCTTCCTTGAGCAAGGGGATGGAAGTGTGTGGTGTGTGAAGGTCCCAGTCGGAGAGCTTAGAGAACCACCACCAGGCGTGGTCGGGAGCCACTGGCAGTACGTTACATTATGTGTGAAGCAGTTGTAAAGGAAAACAGTGTAATACGTGGTTGTTGTTTTTTTGCAATTTATTTTTTATTTTTGGTGCGATATCAAATGGGCTTTTTTCCACTCTACTTGACTCGGGAATTCCAACTTGACTCGGGACTGCTCCTATTGATTTTAGTAAAGGGGAAATCGTAATTTATTTTCATAAGCAATATGTACATCATTCACAACTGCATAATTAAACATTCTCTTGAAGCTCATCCACAAATTAATAGCTCCTGCAAATCCCGTTGGGCTCCATTGTCCAAGATCATAACTAAGTTATATTTGGCAATAAAAACTGGAACAGTTATGTATTTTGGAGACGGTATGATGTTTGGAAAATGTGGCAATGTGGTGCTGCCGTAAAATAAAGACAATTTCTTTGAACAATTTAATAAGTAACGACGAGGGTTTGACATTGCTTGGTTCCAGTGACGAGAAAGCTGTTGTAAGTGATTGAAAATTGAAATGGAAAAGTTTTAATTTAGGAAAGTAGTGTCAAGCCAAGGTAAAGAAGACGAGAAACACCAAAACATATCTTTGTGATGTGACTGAGGCGGCAAACAGGGACCAGGCTATATTTTTGTGACTAGTTTTGCATAGCCGTGGGTTAGGGAGCAGTTTATTTAAAGTGAAAACCTATTATATAACGATATTACTAACAAAGAGTCGAAAGTTTACTTGAGTGTATCACAAGCTGCAAGCATCCTTGTGTCGCCTCGTAGGGACTTTCCATGTGTGCGACGTGTTTGTTACCTGTTGACTTGCCTGTGTGACTCCTGGGATGTTCAGGAGTCTTCAATACGTGCTCTCAAACACGTTTCAAACACGTTTCAAGGGCAGCGTCTTGTCCTGCACGCTCAACATGGCATAATAACTGAAGTTCTGGCTGCTGTGTGTCCTCTGCACGATACATACGGCATTGCCGCAAAGGAGCTCACCCACGGTTTTGCATACGCGAGCTGAGCTCGCGATCACTAGTGTGTGTGTGTGTGTGTGTGTGTGTGTGTGTGTGTGTGTGTGTGTGTGTGTGTGTGTGTGTGTGTGTGTGTGTGTGTGTGTGTGTGTGTGTGTGTGTGTGTGTGTGTGTGTGTGTGTGTGTGTGTGTGTGAGAGAGAGAGAGAATGTGTGTGTATGTGTGTTGTGTGTGTGTGTGTGTGTTGTGTGTGTGTTTGTGTTTGTGTTTGTGTTTGTGTTTCGTGCGTGTGTGTGTGTTAGTGTGTTTGTGTGTATGTTTGTTTGTGTGTGTATGATGGCAAACTTTGTTTGCATTTGTAATGGGAAATTTCAACGCTAAAGTTGACATACAGAGTGATGCCATGAGAGTAAGAGGCAGCTCTGAAATATCCTCACAACACGGTGGGGGTGTCACGCTACTGCTCGTATTTACAGAAAGGAATAGCCTCAACGTTGTCAACACATTTACCAAGAATAACACGTGCAAGCAACGAATGGAAAAGTCCCGGCGAATTGAAATAGGATGAACACTTTATTCCCAGTGAAAGAAAAAAACATGATCTAGGTCATCCACTAACTGAGCTGAGTGGATGACTTGATGAGTAAAGAGATCGAGGAGAGACTTTAGTCCCGTCGTGTGCTGGTGATGGATGCCGGTGACGATGGAGAACTACAAGGTCTGATGATAGTAGAAATATTTACTTCGCATAAAATAAAAATGAATATAACTCGCGACAATGCTTTTATAGTAATCTGCAACCAGTGATCACAAAAGAATACTTGTACACGTGTTGCCTGTCAGATAAGTCAATGGATCATTACATAAAGCGTTGCTGGTATTTTCTCCTGATACTTACAGTGCATCAGATTGCAGCAGGATTTGTCATGAGCCTCCGTGAATGATGGGTGACAGTGGATCATGTGATCGTGTGACAAGAGCACCACTACAGGGCTGTGTGCGTGTGCTGTAGGGCTGTCATTATTACTGTTTTTATAATTGTTATTGTTATTATTATTTTCTCTATTGCTTTTATCATCATTATTATTATTATCTTGTAATTGTTATTAATTTTTCTTATTATTATTGTTTTATTGGTTTTGTTAATGTTATTATTCTTATTATTTTATTATTCTTATTGTTATTATCATTATCACTATTGTAGAAAATTTTGGAGTGCATGGGCCATAGCGTCCATGATGAGTACAGCAACCTATGTGCGGACAAGAGGTGGGAAAATACATAAACCTTTTAGAAATAACGTTTTGGAAAGACGTATAGTTAATTATTCAATAATGAAACAATAAAAACCCAATAGGTATTAAATGTGATAAGAATGCAAAGGCCTATCACAATGGAATTTACAGAAAGCAAGACATATATAGAGAGGCAAAAGCAGATCAAAACGAAGCCATCCCTTAAGCTAAAAATAAATTGCATGTGTAAGAATATCAGAAAAATCCAAACTTGTCATTGATTAAGAAAAACTCACCTACCTAAGAGAAAATATAGGACTCAGCAAACACATGGACTGAAAAATAATTACTTTCAGCATTACAATTTGAGAAAAGTTTTTGTTTTGAGATGACGGTCGTGCAGGATGTCTTTCAATGTTTTCGTTGAGTCGAGTGAAAAACCTGTGTGTGTGTGTGTATGTATCAAAGAGAGAGAGAGAGAGAGAGAGAGAGAGAGAGAGAGAGAGAGAGAGAGAGAGAGAGAGAGAGAGAGAGAGAGAGAGAGAGAGAGAGAGAGAGAGAGAGAGAGAGAGAGAGAGAGAGAGAGAGAGAGAGAGAGAGAGAGAGAGAGAGAGAGAGAGAGAGAGAGAGAGAGTGTCATAAGCTATAAATCGCAGTGACCTTTGTGTTGCAGAAAACAGAACAGGATATTGTTTTGATTTTCTTGTGCGTCTTTGTTTTTATCCATTCTTTACACATGGTTGACACATTACTTAAAAGTATAATTTCAATCTATGTATCTCCGTTTTCGAAGTTTACAGCCTCCTTCTCCACATTGACAGCTCATATTCATAGTTATCATTACATAAATAAGATAACTGAGTAAGGTCGATAGCGAGAAAACACGTAATGAAGCAAAATTACTCTATTTCTCGTACGTGGTTCTGCTAAAGGCCTGCTTTTCTAAGCATCAAGCCCACGCAGTTTCCTTTTTTAACACCCCGGGGAAAAGATTGCAATAATTTTCACTCAGATTTGGCTTTTAAAATAATCTCTTTCCATTTCAAAATCCTCACTGTACATTTTCTTCTTATATTCCATTAGTTCATGCAGGGCTATTTTCTACTGAATTACGATATATTCTCTCTTGGTTTGTTATCATTTTATGTGAACTTTGATGCGTTGCGTCGACTGTCTCTCTGAGTGAAGATTATTGCAATCTTTTCCCCGGTGTTAAAAAAGGAACTGCGTGGGCTTGATGCTTAGAAAAGAAGACATTTAGCAGAACCACGTACGAGAAATAGAGTAATTTTGCTTCATTACGTGTTTTCTCGCTATCGACCTTACTCAGTTGTCTTATTTATGTAATGATAACTATGAATATGAGCTGTCAATGTGGAGAAGGAGGCTGTAACTTCATAATTGACCAACATGTGTTAAAAGAGTATGTGTAAAGCTAAATATACAGGCGAGCGATGAAAAAAAAGTGAAGCTAAATATGATCGTTGCTTTGAAGCTGAAATATTGGTTTATGAAGCCAATAATGTGGTAGAAATTAAAAACTACCGAGCGATAATTGAGTTGTGGTACCCTAGAGTAACTTTCGCCCGGAAATGTGTATAGCGGACGAGATAATATTAATTGCTATAATGGGTCTCCGTGATGTAGTGGTTTGGTCGCAAGCCACTAATCTACAAGCCTCAGATTACGTCCAGGCTGTGACATAAACAGGTATACCTCTTGACTACTCGTCCCTCGCTAGTCCCTCGCTATTCATCCTCCTTTACGCATTACTCGATGGCCGGTCATGTCGGTAATCCTTGAGGAGGTAAATTATGATGGCAGTGAATATAATAGTTGGCGTCACATCCCACGGAAGGACACGACATTCACTGCAAGCATAGATTGTGGCAAGACAGACGAGCATCGTGTTGTGGCGCAGCGCAGACCAGGCTCACCCCCGTGCCTGTGCCTACCCTCCAGCAGTACAAGATAAATATGAGAACTCAGCCTTCGTTTTTAACCCCTTCACGCCCAGATCTTTCCTTTGCTATAAAAAATCGTATGTTGTCGAGCCATACAATTACGAAAAGTAACTGAATATACCAAATTAGTTAGTTGATAAGGATACTAAACAGGTCATATCTAAAAAATATTACTTATATTCACTAAAAAATCGTCTAATGGTAGCCAAATTACAATGGAAATTTCGCTCTGGGCCTCAAGGGGTTAAGTACGTAAATGAGGCCTTTTTTGCGTTTCCACAGAAAAAAGAAAAAAATGGAAAAATTAAACCATAGGGATAAGGTGAAAAGTAGAGAAATATGATGTAAAATAGAGAAAGTACTAAAAGAAAGTATCAAAAGTAGAGAAATACCTCATGCACTAAGAATACAAATGTGTACAGTTAATAATTTGAGGTATCGAACTAGGGGTTGGAACGCACGTGTAATCTAAGTCTTTCTTGTTAACCCACCAGTACATTACAGAACAGAGCTCTATCTACACATCATTCTAAGACCTTAATTTACAAAGCGGAAATGTGAAGCTAAAATAGTAAAATAAAGTATTGTGGACCAGATTTCCCTTCAAACATCTTATCCTCACCAGTATTGCGGGATGTTTATTACTTTGTCATGTGTCCGCTCCTGTCAAGGTAGTAGTGATCGGCTGTCAAGACCAATGAGCCCTGGATGTACCTTCATGGCACTTATTATAGGTGGAACCGTATTTCTCCTCTCTACGACCAGCTAAATACTGTATGAGAGGACTTGCTCGCTGACATATAGAAGTCTCAGCTCCTCTGGTGATGCCTTTAATAACAAGCTGCGTCACATGCCGTCGGATGAAGGATGAAAGATGAACCGAGTGACAGAATGTAGTTTCTCCTTAAGAAAAAAAAAGTCTTCAGAGCTAACTTCTGTCGAAAGAGGCACTTTATCGCTGCATTTGTCCTTTTCATTTCACCGAAAAGAAGGTAGAGAAATGTCAGCCGTCACCAGACACACTAATGCCTGTCTTCAGAATGTCAGTATGTCAAGAGTGTCTATTTGTTTTCGTTTAAAAAAAAATAAAGCAGACCGCTCGATGAATGATGTACTTCTTGCGCGAGAAAGATTCAAGAAAATGATTAATAGCTTCTTGAAAAACGTCACCCTACCCTAAACCAGTAGCTACATACGTATTCCATACAATTGAATAAACATGCAGAAAGGAGTGTAACACATCGCTTGTAAACTCAATTCGATCACTGCTATCAACAATGAATATTATTATAAGTTTGAATATCTTTTCAGTTGTTGAGTAATTATTCAGTGCTGCGTCTCCAAAGCCAACTATAGGTCAGCCGACTATAAGACACAAACAGACAGAAAGACAGACAGAAAGGTAGACTTATGTTTTTTTTTTTAAGTCAGAGCAATGTTGAGAAAGAATATATATATATATATATATATATATATATTATATATATATATATATATATATATATATATATATATATATATATATATAATATATATACAACTAATAATGCCACACACACACACACACACACACACACACACACACACACAGCACGCACGCACGCACGCACGCACGCACGCACGCACGCACGCACGCACGCACGCACGCACGCACGCACGCACGCACGCACGCACGCACGCACGCACGCACGACGCACGCACGCACCACAGCACCCACGCAACGCACCACGCACGACACCACCACCACCCACCACCACCACCCACCACGCACACTTCACGAAAAGGGAGCAATAAAAAATCAGAAAGAAAGATAAATAATGAAGAAAAAAAACATATCTCCCCAGAGGCATATGATGAGCCAGAGAGGATTGAAGCGAGACCACCTTCCCTCACCACCTCCCTCCCTCACCACCTCCCTCACCACCACCTCCCTCCCTTACCACCTCCCTCACCACCACCTCCCTCCCTCACCACCTCCCTCACCACCACCTCCCTCCCTCACAACCTCCATCCCCTCACCACCACCTCCCTCCCTCCACCACCCCTCCCCTCACCCCACCACCTCCTCCCCCCCCCTCACCACATCCCTCACCACCACCTCCCTCCCTCACCACCTTCCTCCACCTCGTCCTGGCAGCTCTCCCCCTCATGCGGCTGCTCCTCCTCCCCTCCCTCCCTCCTGCGCTCCAAGTTGCCCTTGATTACAAAGGTGGGAGAGTTACGTGCGGCGCCCTGCCCTTAAGAATGTTAGGCCTTCCTTCCTCTAAGATTCAGTCCATTTCCAATTCGGTAGGTCACGCATTAGCCAGGTTATAGCAATGCGCCGGCCTTGAGGGAATAACTCTATGACTGCGTTTTTTTTATAGTGAGTAGTGTTAAAGGGGAGAAAATGGTTCGCAGCGGTGGTGAAGGAAGGAGGTAAGTGAGGTGAAGAACGAGAGAGCGTTAATGTTGGTGAAGATTGGTCTTTGTGTGCTGTGAAGGAGACAGGTGTGTTGTTAGGGAAATAGATGAGTGGCAGTGGTCGTGAGGGCGCGTGCGTGTGTGGAAGAGGTCATTTATGGATGCAAAGGGGCGAGTCAAAGGAGGAAATTGTCATGATTTAGTGCTGCGTTGTGGTGGCTGCACGGACGCCACGAGCTCGGGAATGACAGGACGACAAAGGCTTCACCGCAGACATGATTAGAAACCCTTGATAAAAATGTGTGGCCGGTAGAAATAGTGTGTTCTTGAAGGAAAGCATCACGTGTGTACTCTGGGGTGCTTTTTTTTGGGGGGGTTATGTGGGAAAAGCAGGTGTAGGAGCAGTCTTTTAATGTTGGTCTCTTTAATCTGCCATTACATAAATAACATCTATACGGTTAACAGCAAGGTGACCATTTGTTCCGTTTGGGAGTGCTCGCCAGAACCCTGCTGTCACTCCTTCCCCAAAACAAACTGTAATATATTATTCATTCGTGAAAACTGAAATATCAAGAATCTCGCTAAATATTACAAGAATTAAGTTTAAAGATGATAATGTAATATATGAAATAATAGTATTATGAATGATTTTTTTGGTACGTTTGTTCATTCGCCAAGAAAGCAGAAAAAAATGAAATACCGATTAACCAGGCATGAACTACAGCAAAAATGTGAGTTAATTATTCATTAATATTTTGTTTTCTTGCAATTCATCGCCATTCCCAGTGCATCGCCTGGCAAGGGTGCACGTGCGTAGTGAGGCTTAAGCAAACATATTTCAAATTCCTTTACGTTATCGTTGAGGCTTTAACTTTTTTTTTCGTAAGCTCCTAAATGCATGAGGAAAAGAGCAAACTTTACTTTGAAAATGTTGTGCCGTAAGGAGCGCGAGGCAGACTCAGCCTTGCAGCGCCGCAGTTATGACTCCACGCGCCATGAGGTTCCTGCTCGTGGTATGCGGGTACGAACTTATTTTTCAGACTTATTGAAGCAGGACTGCCAGACGAACTTAACCTACGCTTAATTAAGGAGGTGGGACGCTGCATCTTTGTCTTACATATCTGAGGTCCACTGAAAAGATATACAAAAAGAAATATTTAGCTGTTTGAGCGTTTGCATGTACACTTGTAAAGGCAATCACCAGCTAATCATCTTGGTATGTTATATTTACCCCGTAGTTTGTGCTGCCTCATTAAGAGTGTTGTTGTGGTGTTGAGTGATGACTATAACATTTCAAAATGATGTAGTTCACGAGCAACTCTTGTCGTATTAAACCCTATGCGGATAATTACCTAAGTTCTTGATACGTCCAAGTCTTACACCTATATGTTTATGTATATGATGATTACTATATATGTTTTGATTACTATATGATATTATGTTGGTATATGTTATGATTATTTCCTTGAAGCCTGACAAGCGCAAATTACATTGCCTTATCAGAGAGAGAGAGAGAGAGAGAGAGAGAGAGAGAGAGAGAGAGAGAGAGAGAGAGAGAGAAGAGAGAGAGAGAGAGAGAGAGAGAGAGAGAAGAGGAGAGAGAGAGAGAGAGAGAGAGAGAGAGAGAGAGAGAGAGATGCTAGTGTTGTTAGTGTTGCTGGGTATATTCAGGCCGCCGGTGCGCTGGGGACAAAGGCCAACACATATTTCATGGCTTTCTTTTTTAAGTGAAAATTCCCTTGGCCGCGAAACCTCCATTTTACCGTGTAATATCATGGGGATTTAAATTTTTACATAATTTTGAAGGGCCTGTACCTTTTTTTTTTAGTTTATGAAACCTGGGTGTTTATTTGTTCTTCAACATCGATCCATCTGCCTAAGGTGTGGTAGGGTATAGGGCTAGTCAACTGATTGAATTATTATAGAGCTTCCTAGCCAAGATGCAGGAGGAAAGAAGGCGAAAGATTACGTATAGAAAGGAAAGATGTTGTGTCGCTGGGGGAGGAAAATTTGAAGAGCGCGAGAACTCATTACGTTAATACCATGGGTTATTACTATTGACGGGTACCTTTTTTCAGTATGATGAAGCAATGAAGATTGATTCTACGTTGAATTAAGGTGGACGTGCATTTTGTTTCATTAAGTCAACGAAAAGTTCAGAAAAGAGAAATTACTGACGATGGTGATGTGAAAGTGTTTACAGTACGTAAAGGAAATCAGAGTAGGACTTATCAGAGCTATTAGGTGTCTGTAGCATGCTATTGAGTGTCTAGTGAGTTGATATGATAACAGTCAAATGATGTTAGTCAGGCAATGCTGTGTTCTATCAGTGTATTCTGTTGTTATATCAGTGCTACCCTTTGTTTGTCTATAGTGACTATTTGTTTGATTCTATATCACTATTTGTTTTATTATGATATTGTTGACATCAGCGAACTTTTTTGTCTTATCAGTGCATGGTTGATTATCAGGATGTTGATCATAAGATATTGTGTCTAAGTGTATTTGTTGTTCTAGTAGTGATATGTGTTTGAGCAGATGCTAGGTATATGAAAGACTATGTTTGTTTAAGTAAGTTGTGGTTATATCAGACGAGGTTGTCGTGACAAGACATATTTAGTGTCATATAAGGAAATTTGGCAATCAGTATATGTTGTAATATCAGTGAAGGATTGTTAAGATTATTTGTAGTTTTATCAGGCTGACTTTGTTTGTTCTTATCAAGCTAGCTATTTTATTGTAAGCTATTTGTGTTCTTATCAGTATATTGTGTGTTTTTCTATACGTACTATTTGTTTGTTCTTATAGTACTATTGTTGTTCTTACATGACTATTTGTTGTTCTTATCAGTGATATTTGTGTTCTTACAGTAGCTATTTTTTGTTCTTATCAGTCTATTTGTTGTTCTTATCAGTGCTATTTGTTTGTTCTATATATCTTGATATTTTGTTGTTCTTATCAGTGCTATTTGTTTGTTCTTATCAGTGCTATTTGTTTGTTCTTATCAGTGCTATTTGTTTGTTCTTATCAGTGCTATTTGTTTGTTCTTATCAGTGCTATTTGTTTGTTCTTATCAGTGCTATTTGTTTGTTCTTATCAGTGCTATTTGTGTGTTCTTATCAGTGCTATTTGTTTGTTCTTATCAGTACTATTTGTTTGTTCTTATCAGTGCTATTTGTTTGTTCTTATCAGTGCTATTTGTTTGTTCTTATCAGTGCTATTTGTTTGTTCTTATCAGTACTATTTGTTTGTTCTTATCAGTGCTATTTGTTTGTTCTTATCAGTACTATTTGTTTGTTCTTATCAGTGCTATTTGTTTGTTCTTATCAGTACTATTTGTTTGTTCTTATCAGTGCTATTTGTTTGTTCTTATCAGTACTATTTGTTTGTTCTTATCAGTACTATTTGTTTGTTCTTATCAGTCTATTTGTTTGTTCTTATTAGTGCTATTTTGTTTGTTCTTATCAGTACTATTTGTTTGTTCTTATCAGTACTATTTGTTTGTTCTTATCAGTACTATTTGTTTGTTCTTATCAGTACTATTTGTTTGTTCTTATCAGTGCTATTTGTTTGTTCTTAGCAGTACTATTTGTTTGTTCTTATCAGTACTATTTGTTTGTTCTTATCAGTACTATTTGTTTGTTCTTATCAGTACTATTTGTTTGTTCTTATCAGTACTATTTGTTTGTTCTTATCAGTGCTATTTGTGTGTTCTTATCAGTACTATTTGTTTGTTCTTATCAGTACTATTTGTTTGTTCTTATCAGTACTATTTGTTTGTTCTTATCAGTACTATTTGTTTGTTCTTATCAGTACTATTTGTTTGTTCTTATCAGTACTATTTGTGTGTTCTTATCAGTGCTATTTGTTTGTTCTTATCAGTACTATTTGTGTGTTCTTATCAGTGCTATTTGTTTGTTCTTATCAGTACTATTTGTTGTTCTTATCAGTGACTATTTGTTGTTTCTTATCAGTGCTATTTGTTTGTTCTTATCAGTGCTATTTGTTTGTTCTTATCAGTACTATTTGTTTGTTCTTATCAGTACTATTTGTGTGTTCTTATCAGTGCTATTTGTTTGTTCTTATCAGTACTATTTGTGTGTTCTTAACAGTACTATTTGTTTGTTCTTATCAGTACTATTTGTTTGTTCTTATCAGTGCTATTTGTTTGTTCTTATCAGTGCTATTTTTTTGTTCTTATCAGTACTATTTGTTGTTCTTATCAGTACTATTTGTTTGTTCTTATCAGTGCTATTTGTTTGTTCTTATCAGTGCTATTTGTTTGTTCTTATCAGTACTATTTGTTTGTTCTTATCAGTGCTATTTGTTTGTTCTTATCAGTACTATTTGTTTGTTCTTATCAGTACTATTTGTTTGTTCTTATCAGTACTATTTGTTTGTTCTTATCAGTACTATTTGTTTGTTCTTATCAGTACTATTTGTTTGTTCTTATCAGTACTATTTGTTTGTTCTTATCAGTACTATTTGTTTGTTCTTAGCAGTGCTATTTGTTTGTTCTTATCAGTACTATTTGTTTGTTCTTATCAGTACTATTTGTTTGTTCTTATCAGTACTATTTGTTTGTTCTTATCAGTGCTATTTGTTTGTTCTTATCAGTGCTATTTGTTTGTTCTTATCAGTACTATTTGTTTGTTCATACAGTTGTCTTATTTTTTGTTGTTCTTATCAGTGCTATTTGTTTGTTCTTATCAGTACTATTTGTTTGTTCTTATCAGTCTATTTGTGTGTTCTTATCAGTACTATTTGTTTGTTCTTATCAGTGCTATTTGTTTGTTCTTATCAGTACTTTTGTTTGTTCTTATCAGTACTATTTGTTTGTTCTTAAGCAGTTGAACTATTTGTTTGTTCTTATCAGTACTATTTGTTTGTTCTTATCAGTACTATTTGTTTGTTCTTACAGTACTATTTGTTGTTCTTATCAGTACTATTTGTTTGTTCTTATCAGTACTATTTGTTTGTTCTTATCTTAGTTGAATTTTTGTTTGTTTTTTTTGTGTTCTTATCAGTACTATTTGTTTGTTCTTATCAGTACTATTTGTTTGTTCTTATCAGTACTATTTGTTTGTTCTTATCAGTACTATTTGTTGTGTTCTTATCAGTACTATTTGTTTGTTCTTATCAGTACTATTTGTTTGTGTTTGTTCTTATCAGTACTATTTGTTTGTTCTTATCAGTACTATTTGTTTGTTCTTATCAGTGCTATTTGTTTGTTCTTAGCAGTACTATTTGTTTGTTCTTATCAGTACTATTTGTTGTTTTCTATAGTACTATTTGTTTGTTCTTATCAGTGCTATTTGTGTGTTCTTATCAGTACTATTTGTTTGTTCTTATCAGTGCTATTTGTTTGTTCTATCAGTACTATTTGTTTGTTCTTATCAGTACTATTTGTTTGTTCTTAGCAGTACTATTTGTTTGTTCTTATCAGTACTATTTGTTTGTTCTTATCAGTACTATTTGTTGTTCTTATCAGTACTATTGTGTTTTGTTTCTTATCAGTACTATTTGTTTGTTCTTATCAGTACTATTGTTTGTTCTTATCAGTACTATTTGTTTGTTCTTATCAGTACTATTTGTTTGTTCTTATCAGTACTATTGTTTGTTCTTATCAGTACTATTTGTTTGTTCTTAGCAGTCTTTTTGTTTGTTCTTATCAGTACTATTTGTTTGTTCTTATCAGTACTATTTGTTGTTCTTATCAGTACTATTTGTTTGTTCTTAGCAGTACTATTTGTTTGTTCTTATCAGTGCTATTTGTTTGTTCTTATCAGTACTATTTGTTTGTTCTTAGTCAGTACTATTTGTTTGTTCTTATCAGTGCTATTTGTTTGTTCTTATCAGTGCTATTTTTTGTTCTTATCAGTACTATTGTTGTTTTATCAGTACTACTTTGTTTGTTCTTACAGTGCTATTGTTTGTTCTTACCCAGGTACTATTTGTTTGTTCTTAGCAGTACTATTTGTTTGTTCTTATCAGTGCTATTGTTTGTTCTTAGCAGTACTATTTGTTTGTTCTTATCAGTACTATTTGTTTGTTCTTACAGTACTATTTGTTTGTTCTTATCAGTACTATTTGTTTGGTTCTTAGCAGTACTATTTGTTTGTTCTTATCAGTGCTATTTGTTTGTTCTTATCAGTACTATTTGTTTGTTCTTAGCAGTACTATTTGTTTGTTCTTAGCAGTGCTATTTGTGTGTTCTTATTAATACTATTTGTTTGTTCTTATCAGTACTATTTGTTTGTTCTTAGCAGTACTATTTGTTTGTTCTTATCAGTACTATTTGTTTGTTCTTATCAGTACTATTTGTTTGTTCTTATCAGTACTATTTGTTTGTTCTTATCAGTACTATTTGTTTGTTCTTATCAGTACTATTTGTTTGTTCTTAGTCAGTTTCTAATATTGTTTGTTCTTATCAGTACTATTTGTTTGTTCTTATCAGTGACTATTTGTTGTGTTCTTATCAGTACTATTTGTTTGTTCTTAGCAGTGCTATTTGTTGTTCTTATCAGTACTATTTGTGTGTTCTTATCAGTACTATTTGTGTGTTCTTATCAGTACTATTTGTTTGTTCTTATCAATACTATTTGTTTGTTCTTATCAGTATTATTTGTTTGTTCTTATCAGTGCTATTTGTTTGTTCCTATCAGTACTATTTGTTTGTTCTTATCAATACTATTTGTTTGTTCTTATCAGTATTATTTGTTTGTTCTTATCAGTACTATTTGTTTGTTCTTATCAGTACTATTTGTTGTTCTTACAGTGCTATTGTTGTTCTATCAGTACTATTTGTTTGTTCTTGTCAGTACTATGTTTGTTCTTATCAGTACTATTTGTTTGTTCTTATCAGTACTATTTGTTTGTTCTTATCAATACTATTTGTTTGTTCTTATCAGTATTATTTGTTTGTTCTTATCAGTACTATTTGTTTGTTCTTATCAGTACTATGTTTGTTCTTATCAGTACTATTTGTTTGTTCTTATCAGTACTATTTGTTTGTTCTTATCAGTACTATTTGTTTGTTCTTATCAATACTATTTGTTTGTTCTTATCAGTACTATTTGTTTGTTCTTATCAGTACTATTTGTTTGTTCTTATCAGTACTATTTGTTTGTTCTTATCAGTACTATTTGTTTGTTCTTATCAATACTATTTGTTTGTTCTTATCAGTACTATTTGTTTGTTCTTATCAGTACTATTTGTTTGTTCTTATCAGTACTATTTGTTTGTTCTTATCAGTACTATTTGTGTGTTCTTATCAATACTATTTGTTTGTTCTTAGCAGTACTATTTGTTTGTTCTTATCAGTACTATTTGTTTGTTCTTATCAGTACTATTTGTTTGTTCTTATCAGTACTATTTGTTTGTTCTTAGCAGTACTATTTGTTTGTTCTTATCAGTACTATTTGTTTGTTCTTATCAATACTATTTGTTTGTTCTTATCAGTATTATTTGTTTGTTCTTATCAGTATTATTTGTTTGTTCTTATCAGTACTATTTGTTTGTTCTTATCAGTACTATTTGTTTGTTCTTATCAGTGCTATTTGTTTGTTCTTATCAGTGCTATTTGTGTGTTCTTATCAGTACTATTTGTTTGTTCTTATCAGTACTATTTGTTTGTTCTTATCAATACTATTTGTTTGTTCTTATCAGTACTATTTGTTTGTTCTTATCAATACTATTTGTTTGTTCTTATCAGTACTATTTGTGTGTTCTTATCAGTACTATTTGTTTGTTCTTATCAGTACTATTTGTTTGTTCTTATCAATACTATTTGTTTGTTCTTATCAGTACTATTTGTTTGTTCTTATCAGTACTATTTGTTTGTTCTTATCAGTACTATTTGTTTGTTCATATCAGTACTATTTGTTTGTTCTTATCAGTACTATTTGTTTGTTCATATCAGTACTATTTGTTTGTTCTTATCAGTACTATTTGTTTGTTCTTATCAATACTATTTGTTTGTTCTTATCAGTACTATTTGTTTGTTCTTATCAGTACTATTTGTTTGTTCTTATCAGTACTATTTGTTTGTTCTTATCAATACTATTTGTTTGTTCTTATCAGTACTATTTGTTTGTTCTTATCAGTACTATTTGTTTGTTCTTAGCAGTACTATTTGTTTGTTCTTAGCAGTACTATTTGTGTATTCTTATCAGTGCTACGGCGTGATGCTCATAGCTACTTGGCTACTCAGGGACTTGCTTGGTGCCGGTTCGCCGCTGCCGCCAGAACACATCAGAGCGAAACGATTTGCTCCCCTCCCATCTAAGTTAGTGCTCACGTAATGCTCCAAACCACGGCTGGATACAGACTCCCGGCCCGTAGTGCCGGGAGTCTGACACTACGGCCTCATAGCCGTCCAAGAGGCTTTCCTAGGCCAGATAGTGTACATTTATGGCTGTAGGTCGAGCCACATCAGTATGCAATAAGCTGTTCCGGCCCCTTGCTTAGTCCCCGTAACTAAGGAGGAACCTCGGTCACGCTGCCACCCGGAGCCTCATAAGATGGGAAAGGGCGTTGAGTAAGGCATCCCGTGTATAGAAAAATATTTTCAGCGTAAGTTTATGACCGTAAAACAATTGTTACCTCCGCCAACGAAGTTGGAGGGGTTATGTTTTCACCCCGATCTGTCTGTCTGTCTGTCTGTCTGTTTGTTAGTGTACAAAATTTCTCGAAAAGTTACCAATAGATTTGGACCAAACTCAGTATACCAAGTCTATTTGGTATAAGGAAGAACTGATTTAATTTTGGATGAAATCTATTGACAACTGTTGCCATGGTAACCAATTGATGAAATATTCGGCCGGAGGTATGCGCTCATACTGAGTGCATATATATATATATATATATATATATATATATATATATATATATATATATATATATACATATATAATATATATATATATATATATATTTATATATATATATATATATATATATATATATATATATATATATATATATATATATATATATATATATATATATATATATATATATATATATATATATATATATATATATATATATATATATATATATATTATATATATATATATATATATATATATATATATATATATATATATATACAATAATATATATAATATATATATATATATATATATATATATATATATATATATAATCACAACTGTTGCCATAGCAACCAATTGATGAAATATTCGGCGGAGGTATGCGCTCTACTGAGTGCCCCCCCTCCCCCCCCCTAGTTTCTGCATTGTTTAGAAGGGACAATTTGCCGGGGAGAGGAAGATTAATTAAATAACCAGGGGAATACCGGTCGTATACGTAGAGATCTATGCATCCCTGTTGATTAATATCAAACTATATTCTGCTGTATTGAGTTGTGAACACAGTTAGACATTGTAAACTAGACACTCATATTATCTGATTCTAGAGGCTGAATTCAGTATCGGGAAAGCGTTTCTGATCGTGACCTTTGTTTACATAAGAACATAAGAAAACTAGGGGGGGGGAGGGGCACTCAGTAGAGCGCATACCTCCGCCCGAATATTTCATCAATTGGTTGCCATGGCAACAGTTGTCAATAGATTTCATCCAAAAATAAATCAGTTCTTTCTTATACCAAATAGACTTGGTATACCGAGTTTGGTCCAAATCTATTCGCAACTTTTTGAGAAATCCTGTACACTAACAAACAGACAGACAGACAGACAGACAGACAGACAGATTGGGGTGAAAACATAACTCCTCTAACTTCGTTGGCGGAGGTAATAAGGAAGCTACAAGAGGTCGCGAGACCTGCACGTGGTAGTTCCTGTTTGCTACAGTGGCTGTGCATGTTGAGTCAGTGATCACCTGTGGCTCCTGAGGGTTTCTGGGTGAACTTATTGAAGAGCCATCGTATGTATGACATCTTTCTTTCATATTTCAGACTCATAGAGTATAGTCATCCTGAGACGAAATGAATGAGGCTAGGGAAGAAAATCCTTAGATGCGCAGACATAGACTGTAATCAGTTGGTAGCTATTTGTTTTCTACAGATAAAGACGTTTACTGACACCTAATCAAGTCCTCCACACAATTGTTATCTAGTTATGGTAATCTTTGTTTCCAAAAAACTGGAAATCGCCATTTTTCTTCATTTATGAACCTTTCTTAAATTCGGCAAGTCTTGCACCAAAAGTATCACTTAAGGAACTATTGATCCTTCATCAGAAAGGTCTAAATAATACATATTGCCACAGTTTCATTGTTGTACTCAAAATGTGATATGTGTAAATAGCGCGCCCCTTTAGGCCGTTCTAAAATTTATTTTGTACCAAAGTAGTAATTCAAGAATGACGTTTCTGCCATCAGACCACAAAATTAAACTTTTGGTACTAGAGTGGCTGATGTATTAAAAATTGTAATTCAGACTCATTTTGGGCAGCAGTTCAAGCAGCGCTCCATATCAAACACACCATTGTCTAACCTTAAGACCGGCCATTCAGAGGTCTCCACCCACCATCTAATGATTTAAGATTTCTAACCTTTTGTACTCAAGATGTAATATAACCCTCTGCTTGCTCCTGGACTAACAGTGACACTGCCATGCTGCACCTCACATTATGTCGTGGAAATTCTATATAACATTACCTACTCTTGTTTGTTGTATATTGACCACGTCCTCCGTTATGCCTTCCTTTTAGGAGTAGCCTGGCAGATACCTCAGTCTCTACCCGGGCAACCCCATAAGCTTGTTCGCAATTTCAGTATTTTTCTATAATCTATAGCAAACTGGAAGTTAAATGATGAGAGTTGGCCATGTATGCATAAAGCTCATTAAGCGAAGCCTCTATCGACCCTCTCTATAATGTCCTACAAAATGTGACGTAATAGGAGGGCCCTTGAAAGAGGTATCTGTCGATATTAATGGTCCTTTATGGCCGGCGCAAGGACCACCGCCCAGACGCTATTCACCTTAGTAATTAAGTGTGTCCACCTCGTAACTAAGTGGCAGGAACCCATTCAGGCTTATAAGTGATCGTGTCATTGACGTATTAACGATGTGAGGGTGAGATGGGAGACTCAGCCTTTCTTGTACAAGGAGGTGTCTTCGTGTATGATGGTCTGGCTGCCTTCCTTGTTAGAAAGTATACCTATTGATGTATATTAACTGCTCCGTCCCTTTGCCGTTAAGCTCACTAAATAATACATAATAATACTGCATGCATATAATTTTTTTTTCATAATTTTGCCAGAAATTTGAACATTTTTCATTATGGTTGATGGTGATGGGTGGTGAAGAAAGTGACGTGCGATGGTGAGGGGGTGTTGCATGGTGTTTCGGGGCGTCAGGAAGGAACAGCTGTCTATGCTGAGTCAGAGTGAGTAATGGTGAGTGATGGGTGCTAAAAATCTGTGGTTGATGTTAGTAGGTATGTAATAAGATATAGCGATAGTTTTGAGTTAGTTAAAAAAAAAAAATGGCATTTCAGGTGAGATTGTCTTGTCACAGTGTAGATGCAAATTCTTTAAGAAATGTAAATCGACCAAAATAGGACTTCTGGTAACTTCATGTTTGTGATTGGTGTTACAATCACAACGTCACAATCTAAGTGTTACCTTTCATGAATTGGGTCAAACTAAATTCTTGTCACGTCAAATTGATAGACGATGAGAAAGAAAAGTACAAACATTTTTTTTTCGCACTCATAGGCGTTTACCCTCACACACTTGACAATCCTCCGTTTAAGTACCGAAAGGATACCGTAATAGGAGGGAGATCCCATGCTGAAACCGCTTACCGTCACGAAGTTTGAAATTATGACATCGAGGTGAAGTACGACCTCGGTAACTCTCGCTGGGAGACACTCGACGATTTATCGGGGTTATGGATCTTGCCGCAGCCTCCAGGTTGCGGGGGACATTCAATCCTTGCCCTGTGATCCACCTCCGGCAGGACGCAGCCACCCACTAATGGCCTTAGCCTCCTCCCCAGAAGTGCCAAGTCTATGTTCAACCTTCCCGTCGTGGATTCTGCTGGGCTTGCTAGATTGCGCCATCAGACCGACCTCCTGATTTCAGTGTCGTCTAGATTACTTACGGCTCATCGGATGACTTCCTGACCAAGACGGTTTCTGGACTTGTAGAGTGAGTCACGTCATATGTAAAAAAAACACGCGGCTAAAGTAAGATATAAGGAGAAAGGGGAACAGAAGATGAGTAGGAGGAGGAAGAGGAGGGGGAGGACAAGAAATATAGGAGTATAGAAGGGGAATGATGATTGAATGTAGCAGGAGAGGAGGAGGAGGAGTAGGCGGAGGAGGAGGAGGAGGAGGAGGAGGAGGAGGAGGAGGAGGAGGAATGAAGCGACGGTGTACTTTAGGGGATGGCAAAGGAACAGCGTGAGGAGGGAAAGGAGGATATATGACAACAGGCCTCAAATGATGGGTGATGGATCATGATAAGGATATTCATATAATATTATTTTGAAGCGCCCGGTGTGCCTGGTGGGTTGCACAGTAAGAGTGCCATGGAAATACACACAGAGGAATTGCTTTTGACGTTTCTCTTCTGTTTACCCAAAACTGCCACGACTTACTGGGTTTTTTCAGGTAGTGTTCCTGGTAAGGGATAGATTAAATAGTTAATGGAGGACACTCGCAACATATAGGTAACCATCATGCATTGTGTATTGGAAAGAAGATCTTGCACTGGAGACTAAAAACAGGTCTGCTAGGGGTTGGCCGTCCACAGATATATACACCGCCACCTCGCTACGTCCTCAGATGCTGCCTCAGTAACTGCTTGCATATATTCATCTCATCCCTCATGTACTCAAGCGCACCCCATTCCTCAACCCGCCCTATCTCTCCCCATCCCGCCCTATCTCTCCCCATCCCGCCCCATCTCTCCCCAACCCGCCCTATCTCTCCCCATCCCGCCCCATCTCTCCCATCTCGCCCTATCTCTCCCCAACCCGCCCTATCTCTCCCCATCCCGCCCCATCTCTTCCCATCCCGCCCCATCTCTCCCCATCCCGCCCCATCTCTCCCATCCCGCCCTATCTCATTTCCACTCCTTACGCAGTCACCAATAATTACTATCTACTCCTCCACATCGCTAAATGCCAGATCAGTCTCACCGTACCGATTTAGAGTTGCATTTTGAATTATGCTTGAAATTTGAGACACCCTCGTGGGTAGCACAGTGCAGAGGTTGTCATCAATGCATCGGTCCTTTCTGGAGGTAAACTTTTGCCACGAGTCACCACACAGCGCCGGAACTTTGGTGAGCGTGATATCGACCTTTCGTCAATGTCATAGGCGCGGGTAAGTCTGCTCAAAACTGCAGTATCAAACTTTTTACTCGCGAGGATAAAAATACTGAATTCCCTGAGATATCACTCTTTGGTGGCTGACGTTGATGGGCATAGCAGTTAAATATCAATGAACCAGAAAGAAAAAGAGCAAACTTTAACAAAAAAGTGAGTTGAATGAAGAGATCAAAGAGGACTCCGGATTTTCCACCCCGATGGCCTTACCTTTTCAGGAAATTATTAGCCACGACATCGTCATCTATCTATGCCTAGAAAACACGCTAGAGCTAGGTAAACAGAAAATACCCCCCCCCCCGTCACGCCTCTCCTAGACTCACGTATCTTCAATTTCTTTCTTTCTCCTTCCTTCCTTCCTTCCCTCCCTTCCGTGGACGTGCAGGAGGGAAGAAGAAAGGCAGTCATTCTGTGTCCGCCGCTCGCTGTGTCGCTCCACAACCCACACATTAATTATATAAATTGAACTTCTTAAGTATGTGTCTGTTGTTTTTTTTGGGGGTAGAAAGAAGGGTTTACATATACAAGTGGGGGTCGTACGTCAGCGTCAGGGAGATGCGGTGTCTCTCTCTCTCTCTCTCACTCTCTCTCTCTCTCTCTCTCTCTCTCTCTCTCTCTCTCTCTCTCTCTCTCTCTCTCTCTCTCTCTCTCTCTCTCTCTCTCTCTCTCTCCCTTATCCCTCTTTTCTTTAATTTTCTTCCTACCGTCCTCCATCCTTGTTTCTTCCCCTCTTTCATCTCTTTCATCAAGTTTTTGTCTTGTTTGCTATGAAAACATTGTGCATTATTTACTGTAAAATATCACAAAGATATTTTATACTTCACACACAGTCACCACACACACACACACACACACACCACCACCCACCCACCCACCCACCCACCCACCCACCCACCCACCCACCCACCCACCCACCCACCCACCCCACACACACACACACACCACACACACAGTCACACACACACACACACACACACACACAGTCACACACACACTCACACACACAGTCACACACACACAGACACACACACACACACACACACACACACACACACACACACACACACACACACACACACACACACACCACACACACACACACACACACACACACACACACACTGTTTTCGTCGCGGTGTTGCTGGGATCAACGGTCGGGTGTATGGTCCTTGCGGGCGTTATTAAGATGATGGTTTGCGGCCGAAGGGATCTGGTGACGGGGGGGAGAGAGAGAGAGAGAGAGAGAGAGAGAGAGAGAGAGAGAGAGAGAGAGAGAGAGAGAGAGAGAGAGAGAGAGAGAGAGAGAGAGAGAGAGAGAGAGAGAGAGAGAGAGAGAGAGAGAGTGCAAGCAAGCAAGCAAGGTGTTTACACAAAATACGACATGCCAAGAAATATTCAGTAAACGACATATTACTTTTAAACATTACTCAATGTTGTCCATACTGGTAATTCATCTAATAACATTAAAAACAAAAAAATCTAAACATTGGCTTGGGTACATCTATGCAACATATTTTCTTGACACAAACCAACCACACACACGACTACTATAGGTGTATCAAAACTTTTCATTGTAAACAAATTCATTTCGTCCCAACTCTATTCCTATTTTTTTTTATGGTATGATCCTTCTTTAGGCTTTCGCAGCCATGTATATATTTAGGGCACCTTGGCTACCTTCCATCTGGGCGGAACATTAAATGAAACTCGTGTCCTGTTTTATGTTGCTCGAGGGAGGCGGCGGCGACGAGGCCACACGCGAAACTCCCCTTAAAGAACGACTCCCGGGCGTTCCTTTACGTCACCGCGATGACCCCAAAGTTGTCCTGCCTCGCCTCGCCACTCATGGAGGCAGGAAGGGGACGTACAAGATATATGGAGGGAGGGTGAAGGTTAGTGGTCGCTTTGGAACAGTGAATAGTGAATAGATAGACAATAAAACAGATAGGCATGTTGATAGACTGATACATAGGTAAATAGATACATAAGCAGCCGAGTAAATAGACTGATAGATAGATATATTTCCACAGAACTACGTAGATAAGCAATGATAGATATGTGTGTAGAAATAGACTCAAGAGTGTACAACATCGATAGTCTTTACTAAGAGCAGCTAAAAGACTGAAAGATCTCAAAAACTTGTCGTATTTTGAGGGGTGAAAACAGAGACAAAAGTAGATAGCAAAAGTTGGGAACTTACAGTGATCAATAAAGGAGGGAGATGGAGAGAAGGAAAAAGCGGCGAACAAAGTGGACGAGGAAGTGAGGTTGGGGATGTAGGGGAGTATGGCCGCGGTGCACGGGAGGTATGGACGGGGACACCAGAAGACATAAAAAGACCTTCTCCAATAAGGAAGAAACC
Source organism: Chionoecetes opilio (assembly GCA_016584305.1). Classification (NCBI taxonomy): domain Eukaryota; kingdom Metazoa; phylum Arthropoda; class Malacostraca; order Decapoda; family Majidae; genus Chionoecetes; species Chionoecetes opilio. Next base: position 245,287 of record JACEEZ010006982.1, on the reverse strand, counting down.
TGCACCTTGGAGACACTCAGGATGGTTGGATGGATGGGTGAAGGGAGAGAGGGAAGAAATGGGGGAGGAAAGGGAGGGAGGAAGCGAGTGATGGAGGAGAGTAAAAGTAGGGGAGGGTGCATGTAAAGTCAAGAAAAACAGGAGAAAAGAAAATTGGTCCGAGAGGCCTAGGGAGGGTGGGCGAGGAAACAGGGGTGGACAAAGAGGCAAGGTCATGGAGCCAGAGTCGCTGGTTGGGTCACTGTGGACGCCCTTCATTTCCTGCGTGGTGGTAAAGTTGAGACACAGCTCCTCTGAGACTGCCTGGTGAGGTGATGACTGCGGAAGCTCGCTGTCACCTTCCACGACAAGTTCAGGAAGCGCCATACCGGAAAGACTTCTCGCATGTCATGATGAATCTGAAAGTTTTTATTAGTTTCATACTTTGCGAGAGTGACACTGACGGGCATTACTTTCCAAATCCTCGCTCAACTCCTTTTAGCTACACAATATGCAAAAATCAGCATACAATCCTCTACAATCAGCTCTACTCTACAGTCCTCACTAATGGAACACTTTAGCTATGTTCAGCACTAAATGGTAAATATAAACGGTAATGGTAAATAAAGGCGTGTTTAGCTGTACAGTACTGTATGATTTTATCCATTGAATCATTTAATTGTTGCACTGTAACGAGTGTTAAATAATACCAGTACAAAAAATCATAGTGACACTTGGATATTGGATACACTTGGATACACTTAGATATATCTGGTTATTCGAACAAAGTATTGTTTAGTAGAGGAAAGCTTGGGTTAGAAAAAATATTGGTGAAGCGGACTTATTTCTGGTTCCTTTGAGATAGTCCACTTTAGGAGGGAAAAGTTTGTGTGCTGGCTCTCACTCTCTCTCTCTCTTTTTTCTCTTTTTTTTTTCTCATGCATTTACTTGACTATATAAAAATATATGGAGTTGTTGAGTTAAGATCGTTTGCAAGTACATTTTTTTGGCTTGCAATTGCATATATAATTATTATGGAATTCATTGATTTTACAATGTCCTATAGAAGCAAAAAAAATAATGTTGTATTTTGTGAGTTTTAAATCATAATTAAACAATGCATCTGTTTAGTAGTCACGTGAATGAAATTCTCATTAAGCTTAAAATGTTTTTAAAATATTTTACAAGCCGCTTAGTTATCAAAAAGAATAGATTTATTTATGAGTGACAGGTTTCACATGTCACACATATTGATAACTTTTATCGGTTACCAAACTGGCATATATTCAGAATCCTATTGTTTTCTTCTATTGCAATAGTTACATATTATTCAGTGCATTTTTTCTGCTCACAAACGTTGCCGCTGTGCCTCATAGAAGTAAATTTAAATAATAATGTTTGTAATTAATAGAAATATACTAGCTATTATTTATTTATTTCGCTTGCCCTTTTGTGAAATTCTAGAATATAGGTAGTCATTATCAAATATTATGACAACAAATTACATATGGTTTTGAGAGGATATGGGTCCCCTTAGTTAGCAGGGACATAATTTTGGGTCGCTACTCAAATCGGTTAAGAACCACTTCTCTAGACATATGTATTATATCAATTAGCAAGTTCATGGACTGTCAGTTTATGTATAATTCATTAAATCATCTATGTGAGCAGATTATTTTTTATCATTCCAGGAAGATTGGTCAAGGGAAAAAAAAGAAGAAAAAAAGAAGTGATATTCTTAGTTCACAAAAAGCAAACACGCTGTAGTAAAAGACCCAAGAGCTTGCCAATTCAATCAGGAGGTATCTTAATTACTACTCCTTTCTCAAATTAAAATGAAGTCGTTGGAAGGTATACAAATTTTGTCAGGAAGAGAGGTCCAGAGTTTACAGTTGGAAGAAATAAAAGAATGAAGATAGTAGATCATTCTTGTAATAGTAATATGGACAGAATATACATGCGTTAAGGTTGTCATCTATATATTGCCAAAACATGATTTTCAACTTCTCATCTGATCTCAAGCTTCCTTAGTACGTAAACGCTGTTCAATATATGTGTCAAAATACCTTGAAAATTATTGTCATATCATTTTCATACTCTGTGATAAGTTCTACTGCAATATTCCTAGTTCTTGTATTTTTCTTGACGAATACAAGTTATAATTGCTGCGATCTTTCGTCTGATTGATATTGTGTTTCCTGAGAGATGCTTGGATCCATGTCCATTATATTCTAATGCAAACGTATGATCTAGACGTTCTCGTCTGCTTCTATTTCTTACCATAATCATTTTAGGATTTGAGAACCTTTCGTCATTTTATCATACTGCTCCTCCATGACTGTCCAACTGGAAAAATAAGCTATTTCTTTCTATTTTTTTTTCGATTCATTATTGGAAGTCTGAGTGAGTGAGTGTATCAAGATCCATAAAATTCAGGCATGGAAACACACGAGGTGTATTTCGCATTGTTCAGAAACATATAAAAGTATGAGAGTACAATAATTAGAGAGACATAAATAGGCAACAATCTAACGAATACATTTTCTTACGATAGCCGCCGCCGTCCTCCGGTAGTCACCCCTCACCGCCTCACTACGCACCTGCCACCAGCCATTCATAATAACTTTTGGCCACGCTCGCCAAACTACCGCGATGCCGGAAGGGGAATACAGAGGCCGCGGATGATAGAGGGGAGAAGGGATTAGTAACTCAGCCTGCCAAGGTGATGAAGGTCACTTACTGCAAAGCGATCCCCGCCATTGCATAATTCGTTTTCCAAACTTTACGTCCTGAATGTCATCCTTAAGTCACTGCATCACACTATCGCTTAACCACAAACACTCACAAGTTATCTATGTGGAGTGCTAGGTAAGTAGGCAGCGGTGGGTATTCCCTCATTATTTTCATGGAGAGCCAGACTGTCGGCAAGTGTTGCGAATACCCTGATTAATAATTTTTCAGTAGACCAGTAGATCAGTAGGCCATATATATATATATATATATATATATATATATATATATTATATATATATATATATATATATATATATATATATTTATATATATATATATATATATATATATATATATATATATATATATATATATATATATATATATATATATATATATATATATATATATATATATATATATATATACGCACACACTGTGTGTGTCCGTCAGCGTCCAACAGCGTCATAGTCCGTCAGCGCCAACATCGGCTATATGGGCATGTGGCACGCTACCCTGAAACCGATCCTTCCCATCGGGTTGTATCTGTAAGAGACAATCCGGCGTGGAGGAGGCCAAGGGGGCGCCCACAAGGCTCGTGGCTGGGGCAAGTTGATGTTTCTTGTCGAGAGCTGCTTGGTATGGGAAAGGAGCCTGCATGGGAACTCGCGCGTGGTGACCCCCGGGAGTGGCGTCGTAGGGTGGGCGAGGCGACGCGCCCCCCGGCGTATGCCCCCAATGATTGATTGACTGTGTGCGTGTGCGTGTGTGTGCGTGTGTGTATGTGTAATGTCCGGTTATGCACACTACTTGTTTAATATGATGCAGAATGTCACGAAAAATCATTGAAACCGAATTAATGTAGCACGTTTAGTGTCCGTATAATATGGAAAATGATATTAATTTGCATAAATGTGGTCGCATTGCATTACCAGGGTTCATTCATATTATGTAATTATTCCATATCATATGATCATCGAAAGTCCTCCATGGCGATCTTTTTTACCTGATGGTGTCTGAGTGTAACCGAAAATATTATAAGAGTCCTCTTTCCATAACCTTCATGCACGTATACATATATCGTATGCAAATAATAAAAAAAAAAAAAAAAAATTTGAATGCATTATCAATATTTGGAGAATTTGATCATTGTAACGGTTTACAGCTGCTTGCTTTGTTTTTTCTATGAGAACAGGTCGAGGTCCTATATTCATTGCCAAGGTCATTATTAGATAACGGAATCATCATAATATCCCTACACCAAGTGTATTAAGAGTTACGAATACACAGTGAATCAAGGGAATCATAATCCTGCTTCCTGTTCCGATGCATATTTTTTCTCCTTGTCCGTCCTTAGCAACCCCTGTACTTTGATGCGCATTGTCAGTCCAGCAACAATTGCATTCATTATTAAAGCTACCCAACATTCCTTTTGATTTGGCTTGAAACATTGTTGATTTCATTCCTCGTGAAAAAAAATAATGGCGAATTTCTTCACTCCTCATCCAAAAGTAAGATATCTAGTAAGCAAAAACAACCAAAGTATGTAGTCTTACTGTACTAATACGAGTTTTGCATTGCGCCTGTTTTTTATATAAAGACGAAGATATAAAAGTAAGGTGTTATTGATGTCATACATGTTGGGAATTAACTTATTCAACGTAATACGAGTATGTTTGGACAACTTGGTTTTAACATTAAGCGTCGCCTCATGATTAGTGACTTCAGCTAGTTTGTAAAAAAAATCATATTGGTTTTTGTTTGAAAATGACGCCTTTGATGTATTTATGAATTAAATAGAATTATCAAGCTGTAATATGTTATTTACGTTGCCACTGTCTGCTGTAGACAACCAAATCAAAGTGAGGTCTGAGCATCTAAACCAGAATAAGAAAGAGCTCCAGGAGTACATTTCCTTACTTACAGGGGTTGTTGACCTCGGAAAATCTGAAAAAAACCTCATAATTAGAGATAAATAAGCTTAACGAATACTTTTTACGATAGCCGCCGCCGTCCTCCGGTAGTCACCCTTCACCGCCTCACTACACACCTGCCACCAGCCATTCATAATAACTTTTGGCCACGCTCGCCAAACTACCGCGCTGCTGGAAGGGGAATACAGAGGCGGAGGATAATAGAGGGGAGAAGGGATTAGTAACTCACCCTGCCAAGGTGATGAAGCGAGGGCGTAAAGGTAGTGAAGGTTGGCTGACAAAGGAAAGGGCCAAGAATGAGGGTTCTAATAGGTGTTGATGAAGAAGTCTTGTGTGATGATGTGGAATTAAGTATTATACGCCGCTGTATTCATGTCTTTTGTCGGTTAAGTTAATGAGAGAGAGAGAGAGAGAGAGAGAGAGAGAGAGAGAGAGAGAGAGAGAGAGAGAGAGAGAGAGAGAGAGAGAGAGAGAGAGAGAGAGAGAGAGAGAGAGAGAGAGAGAGAGAGAGAGAGAGAGAGAGAGAGAGAGAGAGAGAGAGAGAGAGAGAGAGAGAGAGAGAGAGAGAGAGAGAGAGAGAGAGAGAGAGAGATGTATTTAATGGTCATCTCAAGGTTAGTTATGTTATCCTTTGTTTCATCTCGTGTAACATCATCATCCTCAGTTTCACACATTTTGGAGTCTGTCGATTTCGGAAAAGTTGCGTTAATCTGCCTGTAAAACCTCAAATAGTTCCCATAATCAATTAATTCGTTTATTCATCAATATAAGAATGAAAATTTGCAGTATTTGGTACACTGTTTATGATATTTCGTTACACAAAACAATGGTGAGATCCAGTATAATTTCGGGGAATATAATATTATTTGGTCATTATAATTTATGTTTTTTTCTGTTTGTCGTGTGTCATAACACACGTTTTCCAAATCCCTTACAGGAACTACCACGTGTAGGTCTCGCGGCCTCTTGTAGCTTCCTTATTTGCGTATGTTCTTATGTTCTTGTCCCATTAAGGCCTTTGTGCGCTGAGAACAAACAGCCACTTATTGAATATCATGAAGCTCCTCTTAAGGGAATGCACCAGTATTATCTTATTACCTCGTAACGGGTGCACAACATTGCTTCATTAAGGAGGGAGGGAGTGCCTTGGCTGGTTCCTACCCGCTGAGAGATGAGGCGACAAACAGGAAGGATTGGTTTTAACCCCTTGAGGCCCAGAACGTAATTTACATTGTAATTTGACCACCATTATATGATTTTTAATTAATATAAGCAGTGTTTCTTTTATAGATATGACCTGTTTAGTATCCTGGTCCACTAGCTAATTTGGTTTATTTAGTCACTTTTCGTAATTATATGGCTAACAACAGACAATTTTATATTACAAAAGAAAGATCTGGGCGTGAAGAGGTTAAGTCTGGATGCTTTTAATATCAATTAATTTGTTATATAGGAGACCACAGTGTTCGTAAATATCCTTACGTCTACTTTTTGTTATATCATGAATATTACAGTCTTGGAGCCACGATCTATAAGGTAAAGTTAACACGGACTGTAGTCAGCGTTTTTTATATTATATTTTGGTATCCTCAGTTCTCATGGTAGGTTAAAGGTTTGTGGAAAAACATTAAATTTGAGAGTCATTGTTTAATAGCGAAGAAGGAGGAAAAAAGCGTAGAACAAATGTTTCAGTGTTAAACAAAAAAAACCCAAAATATTATAATAATTATTCCATTGAGAGGAAAGATAACAAGTGAAGAAGAAATGTTTTAGTGTTGAACAAATAACATAAAGTAATGCATACTGTCTAACGCAACCAACATATGTAAAATATTATGTTAAAAATGACCACGTCGCTTTGAGTAAAATTGTGCAAGCATGTATAATATGTATATACACTAATTGCATGCTATGAGCACATCCTTAGGTAGCCGTGCTCGGGGTGCTGGTGTGGAGGCTAGTGACTGTTTGAGGCGGTCACATCACTCCTGGACCTGCTATGCCGGAATGAAGTCGTGGAAGTAGCGATACGAACTCTAGTGAGGAATCCAGACCATAGAATGTTGTAGTCTTCGTCAATAAGTTAATAAGTGCTCAGGCCACACGTTCCGGCTGTCAATACAAAGCAAGCAATAGCAAGTAATAATAATAGCAATAGTAAGCAGTAAGTAAACAATAGTAATGTAATAGCAAGAGAAAGAATGCCGGCAGCTTGCGAGGACTCTACACCTGAAGCAGTGAGAAGACTTGTTAAATGTCAATTTGCTTTTTTATTTATTTAATTTACAGATTGTTTTTTATGGTTTATATATGGACCATAGACCATAACAAACATTTTTGCATAGTATTTTTGTATTTTTGTGGTCAATAAATACCTATCTATCTAAAGATCTATCCAGGCGCTTCAGCTTCTCACTAAGTTTCATGATAAATCATATATGTTTGAACCAGTGTAGGTAACCCTCGATGCTTTACTGTACGCTCAACAACACACTAATTCATGGATAGCTTACACACGCATGACTGATTCACACACTAGAGTCAATTTTTTTTATTATGGTCAAAATGTACTAAGTAGGCCACGCCCCCTGCCTTCCCCCCTTTTTCTACGGGGCAGCTGATTGGTGCATTCCTCGTATCATCACTACTTCCAATCTCAATATCTTCACTACTTAACAGCGGCGTGACCACTGGACAGAGCAATCTTCACTACAGAGGGTGACAAAATAAAAAATCCCTCTGTAGTGAAGATTGCTCTGTCCAGTCGTCACGCCGCTGTTAAGTAATGAAGATATTGTGATTGTTATATGAATATGTGATATGATATTCATGATTTATGATATGCAGTCACTAAGAATCAATAGAGAAAGACGTGATTTCAGTCAAGAGTGTATACATCAATATGAATAAAGATAAACCTTGATAAAATGTAATACAGATACAAATACAGATCTTGCACGCGTATTAGACCTCAGGCCGTGTATGCTACAAGGCAAATACACACACAGTATATTTATCAGTGCACTCATTTTTATTAATTCTTCTCGCATTGCCCGGAGCTCTGTGTCTACTCCGGCCCAGCGACTCGTGGCTGCGACTCGGTAACTCCCACTGAATAATAATATTCACTGTATAATGAATGTTGCATATCATAGATTGTTAATCTAAGATTGGCAGGCGTGCAGGATGTAACCTACGCGACCTTTCCACACAGCCCTCATTCCTGTCCACCTCTCAGCCATCGTATCCTGCACCTCACATCGTTGGATAAACTAATCACACCCTCCACCAATGGTCAATAAGACATCGACTAGAAAACCCATTAAACAGATATACACGTTTTCCTTGATATTATTGCTTTATTGAGTCCTTTCCCTCTTGAAACTTTACATCAGAGAGCGCTTTCTCCCACAAAATTTCGATGTAATCTAAAAAGTGCAACCGCAGCCATGTTCTGAACCTTCTAAACCTCCTATTTATGAAGTCACAGCCATTCTAAAAAAAAATATTTATCGAGCCCTTTGCCCCCCTTTGCCCCCCCCCTCCCCCAATCAATATCCATTCATCAGGCACGCCACACACTCCGGAACACTAAGCAGCGCAAAGTTTTACAAAGTTTATTGAGAAAAGAGGGGAATTACAAGAGGGGGGGGGGGCAAGACTACAAAACATACAGAAAGATAGACATATAGAAACAATAAAACAGCGCAAGAACCACCACCGCGGCTTAACCCCTTGAGACCCAGAGCGTAATTTTCATTCTAATTTGGCTACCATGAGACGATTTTGAGTGAATACAAGCAACATTTTATAGATATGACCTGTTTAGTATCCTTGTCGACTAACTAACTTGGTATATTCAGTTACTCTTCGTAATTTTATGGCTCGACAACATACAATTTTGTATAGCAAAGGAAAGATCTGGGCGTGAAGGGGTTAAGGCTGGTTCACACTAGACAAATAGCTGAACATTTTATATAGCAAAGGAAAGATCTGGGCGTGAAGGGGTTAAGGAAAAGACGTCATACCAGGCAGGGACTTTCGGTGTATAGATATCCGGTTTGTTTTCTTCGTCCGGATGTTGACGCTTTGGCTCCAGTTCTTAGAAGGTGACCATTGAGGCAGCTGTGTAGGTTAGGTTAGGTTAGGTTAGGTTAGGTTAGGTTAGGATCAGGAACCAACAGTAACCGGAATGAAGGTGAATCTTCCGTTGCAGAACTTAGATGTTATAGCTGAGTTTAAAAATTAATGTCGTCTCTTAACCCCTTCACGCCCAGATCTTTTCTTTACTATAAAAATTTGTATGCTGTCGAGCCATAAAATAACGGAAAGTAACTGAATATACCAAATTAGTTAGTGGACACTGATACTAAACAGGTCATATCTATAACATATTGTTTATATTCACTAAAAATTGTCTAATGGTAGCCAAAATACAACGGAAATTACGTTCTGGGCCACAAGGGGTTAAAACTAGTTGTCTTTCATACTGTAACTAAGCTTTTTCGTTACTTTTTGGGGCATTTTTTTCTTGTAAGCTGTTATTTCATGATCCATAGCAACAAGCTCTTCATCACTTTAAAGTTTGAGGGTCTTCAGTTTGCTCATGAACGAATCTACAAAAGACAGTGGTGCTCTGCGTTGCATATATTTCATTGAACCGGTCAAGAGATGATGTCAGTGAAGCGAGTGTATTGATCGAGACTGAATTGAAGAATGTACCATCTCACGTCACAGGGAAACCTGATGATGGGGATGTAGAAGAGAGCAATCCTGTGAACATGTGCAATTATAGTGTCGTATCCACGCTTGTGTGAACGGAAGACCTTCACTTTTATAACAACATGCGTACATCTTTAATTTGCTACTCCCAAGTAAAAAAAAAGAAGAAAAAAAAGCTTATGCAGGAATACTCATATATAGATTATTATGAGCGCGCGCACATACACTTACGCACAATTGCACATGCACGCACACGCACGCACGCACGCACGCACGCACCACGCACAGCACGCACGCACGCACGCACGCACGCACCACGAGCACGCACGCACGCACGCACGCACGCACGCACGCACGCACGCACGCACGCACGCACGCACGCACGCACGCACGCACACGCACGCACGCACGCACCAGCACGCACGCACACGCACACAAGCACGCACGCACGCACGCACGCACGCACGCACGCACGCACGCACGCACGCACGCACGCACGCACGCACGCACGCACGCACGCACGCACGCACGCACGCACGCACGCACGCACGCACGCACGCACGCACGCACGCTGCTGAAGGCGATATAGATGGAGATAAGATTAAAACAAACTTCCTTTCAGTTCTTCCCTGGGCTCGTTTTACAACATTTTTGCCTGTTGATTAAAAGTGATCTATTGCTCAAGAAAACTAATTTAAGAAAAATGTAATTCTTCAAGACCTTCTCCCTACAGGACATGGTATTCGCCTGTATTTAGTTTCAGCTTTACAAATGTTTTCATTAAATGACTTACGTAAATATGTCTTCTCTGACCTCTTTGCAGGTTTCATATTTTTGGGGTTCAAGATTTTCGCGTTTACATTATCAAAAAGTTTCCTCGAGTATTTTTTTATTACTATGCTGGTCGAGTGACGATCAGCTGCAAAGCCATAACTACGCGGGAAGTATATGAGTGTTTTACAAGTGCTAGAATTTTATTGTTATCAATTAATAATAATGATGATTATTATGATAGTAAAATTAGTAATAATATTAATGAAAATGAAAATAGCAACAATAGTAATAACAATAGCAATAGTAACTAGAGCACTCCGAGAGCGTATGCCAGTTTTATAAGTGATGGCTGGGAAGGTCGGTACCGAGAAACAAGTATGGAGAAAAACTCTGCAGGTAATGCTCGGCCGCGTTTCACTAACACCGTATTTTTAGACTGCATTATTTCTATTATTACTATTATTTTTTTCGTTATTGTTATCATTATCATTATTATCATTATCATTATCATTATTATTATTATTATTATTATTATTATTATTGTTATTATTATTATTAGTATTATTAGTATTATTATTGCTATTATCAATATTTATATTTTCATTATTTCTATTATTATAATTACTGTTATCATTATTAATATTATAATTTTTACCAACGCCAAACACAGGCTTGCAAAATCTAGATATTTCGTCGATGATCACTAATGGCCGCGTTGATGATACTCGTGCTTTGTGTTAGGTGGGTCGCGGGCCTGAATTCCATGCATCCGTCTACATGTTTCTCCCTTTTAACCCCTTCACGTCCAGAGCGTAATTTCCATTGTAATCTGGGTACCATTAGACGATTTTTAGTGAATACAAGTGCTTGTGGGCCCTTCGGACCCATGTATTGATGTTTGTAGTAGTAGTATATATTAGACAACATGTGATAACAAACTTCAATCGTGTTGTTGCTGTCGTTGGTCACTAGTCAAAGCGCCTCGGGGTAGACCACATTCCGTGTGATTCCAACCCTTTGTGTTCCGTGTGATTCCAACCCTTTGTGTTCCGTGTGATTCCAACCCTTTGTGTTCCGTGTGATTCCAACCCTTTGTGTTCAATGTGATTCCAACCCTTTGTGTTCCGTGTGATTCCAACCCTTTGTGTTCCGTGTGATTCCAACACACACACACACACACGCACACAATCGGTAAGTCCATGAGTCTACTGAGTTTGTGGAATGCGGCAAGACGTTACCGCAGAGTTTTTCCCGTAATCTAATACACCTAGAAGTGTTTTTAGCCCAAAACCCCCCTTCCAAATGATTCAATTGACATAGGACCAAGCCGCTTACCACCTACGATTTATTTGCGATTTTTTGAGCCTACTCTCATCAAAATTGAATTTACAGTTTCGGCTACCCAAAACAGACACACAGACAGACACACAGACACACGGCTACTCCTATAGTATATTAGATAAGCAATATTTTTTAGATATGACCTGCTTAGTATCCTTCTCCACTAGTACATTTTGTATAGTCAGTCAATTTTCGTAATTTTATGGCTCGACAACATATGACTTTTTATAGCAAAGGCAAGATCTGGGGATGGAGTTATTTGACTTGAGATCAGATTCACTGTTTTACAAAGATCATGCCATTATAGACACTCAGAATTACTTTACCTCTTTATGCCCGTGATGCTATCTCATCACATCCATTCCAAAAAATAATTCTGATGTCAGAAAGATAATGAAATCCTGGCTAGCTCGTTTGTCTGGTAGAGTAAACAATAGGTATTAACTCTCTCTCTCTTTCTCTCTCTCTCTCTCTCTCTCTCTCTCTCTCTCTCTCTCTCTCTCTCTCTCTCTCTCTCTCTCTCTGCCCGTCAGGGTGGCAAGGTTGGTAGAGACGTGAGCTTGCAATGTGCAGCGTCCCTCTGCATTCGGTCAGCGGTTCGAGTCCGCCTAGTTCGTGCTGACGTGGCGGCGCTTTGTATAGTCAATAACCTTGTAGTTGGTACTTGCAAAGTGTCTAGATAGGATGAAAATTTTCTCTTTTCTCTCTCTCTCTCTCTCTCTCTCTCTCTCTCTCTCTCTCTCTCTCTCTCTCTCTCTCTCTCTCTCTCTCTCTCTCTCTCTCTCTCTCTCTCTCTTTTCTCTCTCTCTCTCTCTCTCTCTCTCTCTCTCTCTCTCTCTCCTCTCTCTCTCTTCTCTCTCTCTCTCTCTCTCTCTCTCTCTCTCTCTCTCTCCAATTCTTTAACTTTTTTCCCTCATGTCTATTTTCTCCTTTTTTTTTCTTCTTAACTTCTCTTGTTTATTAAATCAACAGGTTTCTAAGTCATCATCGCAGAAATAGATATTCCATAATTGATCAATTTATATGCAGTATAATTATGTATAATAAAATGCAATTACATGAAGACACGAAACTATGCATATACTAGAATTATTAGAGGATAAAATACACAAGACAATCTAGCTAAACAAAGTCAGAGTAAAGAAAATTTTATTTGCCCAACTATAAACCGAAGAAAATTTATGTATAACAAACATCTAGGCAGAGCTCTTTTAATGTGAACATTTTTTAAAGAGCTCCCAAAAATAATATACATAAATTGCAATAATTACCTAGAACATATAATCTAACATAACACTTGCATA
>JACEEZ010006982.1:207500-217500 GCA_016584305.1 Chionoecetes opilio | reverse complement strand
CTCTCTCTCTCTCTCTCTCTCTCTCTCTCTCTCTCTCTCTCTCTCTCTCTCTCTCTCTCTCTCTCTCTCTCTTTTTTACAACTGCCCATGTGGCTCAGTGGTGAACTCCTGGCATGGAATTTAACACACATAGGATCGAGTCCAGCTCAATGCTTTGGATATTTCATATGACATAATTTGGCAAGCACTGTCCCCAGTCAGTAAGGGGATGATAGGGTGTGTGTGGTGTGTGAGGTTCAAACCTCTCCCAGATATAGTTTTTGTGAGCTCTAAGTTCCTTTATTGGAGGGTATTAGCTGGCGATTTTTATATGGATGATTTAAGATGTTGCAAGGACTAAAGGAGACGACACTCATGATAATTTGCTGGGATTTTTTCAATTTATACAACTGGCATTCTCCCAAATAAATAGCTGGCACATAAAAATTGTAGATTACTCGATGGCAAGTTTGTAAAACTATTTACAAACCTAAGTTGTTTTACAGACCTTAACTTTTACACAAACTTCATTGACAATGTCATTCTGTGGAAGCTTTCTGCCGAGATTTAATGATGACAGATACGTAAAATAATGTCTGCCCTGGTGAGCGCCCGGCGTCCGTTTGGTGTCAACATGGGCCAGGCGGCGCCGCGGCTCTGGTCGCGCTCTGCCGCGTCGTGTATGCATAATTGCGACATCGGCGTGAATGGACCTGCATAGCGTCTGCTCAGCAATAATTAATTTCTGAAAACATTGATATAGTTGGTTATTTATCACAATAAACCACTCTCTTGGAATTATGCAAATAGATAAAAGAAAATAGGAATATACAATAATTAGGACATTTTGTGAAAACAAAAAGAAATTTCAATTAATATGCATAATTTTATTGCCCCTAAGAACATGATGCGCAGTTTTGTGCCGCAAACTTTAATACAATTTATACATTTCCCTAATACGACGTTTTAATGCAAAATTATTGTTGACGTTTGATGCCTAACACAAGTAGTTTTGTATGATTTCATAACAGCTAATGAATTTCATAATGATAAAATATGAACAACCTATTATTTGATAACAATTACCATTGCATATTGATTGAGGAAGGATCATACAATAATCAATCTAACCTATGATGTCCAGGTGACTCAATGATGCACGTGTCACAGGAATAGCAAGTGATGCATACATACATAAATTACCCGCCTCACATCTAACCGAAATGCGCGGTAAATGCTTTCAGAATGTGATTGTAATTTTCTTAAAGCTCTTTCCTATCACAAACGCTTTCCTGTATACCGCCAACATTATGGACGAAGGTAGTTGGGTCCTTTCTCGACACTCGGGTGGACGAATGCAGGTCACGATCATCCCCACGCTGGTCACACTCTAAATGAATTGATTTAGTGTAATAGAGAAAGATCTGAGTTTCTTGACTTAACATAACAGAAAGGATAATATCAATAGAGTGAAGGAAATGCCACCCGTCAGTTATAGTCCCTGCGTAACGGATACATGTTCCCTAAGGCTACGTTACTAGGGACTTATGTTACTCATTCCATCACTTCACACGGCTGAATTTCCAGACTTATAACACTTAGGATGATAACGTATCGGAGTGTGAAGGTATGCGCTTCTCAAACTCTGTAACTATTGTGTAAATTCCAAAATACAGAGTACCTTAACATTGCGTCTCAACTCTTATCACGATTGTCACAGAAAAAATAATCGAAATATGTTGCGCGGCTTCCTTGGAATCGGTTGTCCACTTTTGTTGTGTGTGTGTATTTATCTAGTTGTATTTATCTAGTTGTATTTATCTAGTTGTATTTTTACAGGGCCTGAGATACACTCGTATGGCCCCATCTCCATTCTCCATTTTTTACCATTCATCTTTAGTGTTGGACGAAGCCACCACCCCGAGAGGCGGGTCACAAACCCCCGGCTAACACCCGGCACCCATTCACTGTTGGGTGGACAGGAGGCTCGGGTTTTAAGGAGACTGCCCATCTATCTCCGCTCCGCCCGAGGGCTGTGTACGTGTGCGTGTGCGTGCGTGCGTGCGTGCGTGCGTGCGTGCGTGCGTGCGTGCGTGCGTGCGTGCGTGCGTGCGTGCGTGCGTGCGTGCGTGCGTGCGTGCGTGCGTGCGTGCGTGTTTGCGTGCGTGCGTGTGCACGCGGCGCATCTCCATTAGTCTATCCTATCATCCATTAACTTCCGCACCTCCCCACCATTTGACACCTTACACAAAGGAAGGCAAGCAAGGAACGTGCTACAAATATCATACTCAACAAAAGTGGCATTTATAGGGAGACATCATTAGCCTAATCACCATTGACCTATATTGGCATTTCATCTTTTGATAAACGACATGTAACATAGATCGGCTGTCGTGTGAGAAGACTTCATATTACGTGACTTCCTTCCTTTACAAGAGTTACTAACTGAGTGTGTTGAAGGAACAGCCTCTACACTGACAACCACGTGAGGGAGGCCTGGTGGTGTTAGGGACAGCCGTAGAAAAAGGTGTAGACTTTGTAGGTGTGTTTGGTTACCTTGAAGTAATGACTAGCAACTTCCAGCCGTAAGTCCAGGTACATATTCCTATCATAAACTCCTTTCTCAACTGCGATGGAGTAACAAACCAATGAAAACTGTTGCCGCGCACAGTACAAATGGTTTGAGAAAGCAGACTGAGATACACATTGCAGCTGAGGGAAGCCAGTTTTGCATGTCTGCTAAGGAGAGGTAGTTAGTGATCGTAATCTTAATTGTAAAGAATAGACAAAGACATCATCATTATCTTTTTTTATTCTACAGAAGGATTGTAACATTTGTAGAGAGAGATATATGGAGAGGCATATAGAGAGGCATATTTAGAGAAAGTGCATAAGTCAGCGAGGTGTGGTAGAGGATGACATCTGGGCCGTGATAGTGATATGATGTACGTGATAGTGATATATATGTATGTACGTGATAGTGATATGTACGTGATAGTGATATGTATGTACGTGATAGTGATATATATGTATGTACGTGATAGTGATATGTACGTGATAGTGATATGTATGTACGTGATAGTGATATATATGTATGTACGTGATAGTGATATGTACGTGATAGTGATATGTATGTACGTGATAGTGATATATATGTATGTGCGTGATAGTGATATGTATGTATGTACGTGATAGTGATATGTATGGATGTACGTGATAGTGATATGTATGTATGTACGTGATAGTGATATATATGTATGTACGTGATAGTGATATGTATGGATGTACGTGATAGTGATATGTATGTGTAGCGCCCCCCCTTTATAGCTTTGATGTTAACTCGAAGGGCTCCACAATCTGATTACGCTGCCACACACAATAAGGGAAAAAAAAAAATGTGAGATATGTGAGTATTACTGGGTCTGAATTAACAACTCGTTAACAGGGTTTCAGTATATTATCACCTACTGATTGGCCAGTATTCACTTCCCTACTTAATCTAAGGTTTTACAACAAATAAATAACTGTAATAATTCGAACAACGACACGACGCGACTCTCAGCTCGTGTTTAACCAAAACCCAATAACTCCTTCACCCCACTGTCACTGTGTAACTTCCCGTCACACTGAATCACTGTGTAACTTCCCGTCACACTGAATCACTGTGTAAAGTACCTATACACACACACTCCAGCTATGAAACATGGCCTTAGCTGTATCCAATGGTGTGTCCCTGGTCATCCACTCAGCTCACGCTCACCCCGTCAGCTCCCACAGCTGCTCACACCGTCAGCTCCACCCCGCTTCAAAACCCTATAAATAACATATAGCAATGAGCATTCAAGCTATAACAGATAAATAATCAATCCCCTCTACATCCCCACCAATACACTTCCCCGCACATACCTTTAAAAGGGTTGATAGACACAACTCCCCACACGTGCTACCAGCTGGAGACGTGGACAGAGAGAGAGTTAATATGGCCACCTTCCTCCATGTTCGCCTTTCCCGCCTGACGTCACCAGCGATCGCAGGCACAAAAGTATTGTCGGAAACTATATCTAGTGATTAAGAGCTGAGGAGTGAAGGAAAATGACGAGCATTTAATTACTCGACATTTATATATTACTTTACCCCTTCCACTCAACGTAAACTCTTCGTCAATCATGAGTCAAAAGGTTTAACCCATTTTCTCGCGTTACATATGTATGTACGTGATAGTGATACGTATGTACGTACGTGATAGTGATATGTATGTACGTGAAAATGATATGTATGTATGTATGTACGTGATAGTGATATGTATGGATGTACGTGATAGTGATATAAATGGATGTGTGCGGCAAGAGAGATAAATTAATCAGAAGTGGCTCTCTATCAAGGATCAAGAAATATCGAGCCCTTTTCTTTTCATATCAGTAATGGATGTGTTGGCAGTGGGAACAGGAACGGACGTGCGATGGTCAATGTTACTTGGTGAATTGTGGTAATTGTTTGTACGAAGGGGCGATGACAACCCCACCAAGAGAATAATGAACTGCAGAAATATATGAGAAGAAAGACGAATGAAAACAAGCAGAGAAATTACAAAATTTATGAAGTTTAGTTTCTGTTACACACAAGAGAAAAAAAGAAAACCGTCATAGCTGTTGACGGAACGACCTTTGAATGAATACATCACTTTAAACATCCGGGTTGAGTGAGGCAGGATGGTAAGGGGATGGAAAGTGAAGGTAGAAGCAGAATCAGCTCAGCGTTTGCATGAACAAGCAGGAAAGGATGCACGGATGTCCCTTATGTCCTAAAAATGCAGATGAAATTGAAAGGCATGGTTTCATAAAGCCCTGAAACCAGTATTGACGCACACCTGTAAGGCGCTATCAAGAATGCTACGACAGAGCAGGAAGAGCAGACTTGATGTAGATGAAATGCAATGCTACGAAGTGGATGCAGGAAACTGAAAACAACACTGGAGGACACCGCTAAAGTTTTCAAAAGAAGGTAAAACGAAAGCGACTGTAACACTGTGGTTTTGTAATGAGAGAGAGAGAGAGAGAGAGAGAGAGAGAGAGAGAGAGAGAGAGAGAGAGAGAGAGAGAGAGAGAGAGAGAGAGAGAGAGAGAGAGAGAGAGAGAGAGAGAGAGAGAGAGAGAGAGAGAGAGAGAGAGAGAGAGAGACCATCCAGTGAATTGAGTAATAAAAATGGAATTCCATAAAGAGGGAGATACAAAGAGGAGGACGATTTGGTGAGGATTCTTTATCAATAGACATGAAAGATGCTGGACTATTGGTGAAAGATGCAAGGCATACGAAAAGGTGAACGAATAAGCTGGGGAACAATAACACTGGGGAACAATTTGAAAGAAAAAAAATTGTTGAGTTAGATTTTTGAGCTTATTTAGACTAAAATTGGCATGCTGATTCCAAATCTGTAGTCAGTTTTTTTCTAACACGTCAAGTTTTTTTCTCCACAGCTTACCCTCCAGATAAGCAAAATTCCACTTGTAAGCTGTAGTAAAACTTGCCAGCTGATTACGATTTGACTCATCGAGAGCTATTTGGCAACTTGTTTGTGCAGTTACAATTGAGACAGTGCGGTGAGAGGTGTGTGCAGCTCCCAATATGGCAGTACTATCAATATCTGCAAACAGAAAGCTAGGATAGTAGGAATTAGGAGGATTTGTTATGGCTTTTCTCTTAACCTTGTAACAACATACCATTGTAATTTCTATTTCGTTTTATGCTGTTTTTTTTTGTTTTCAAAGCTTGTAACTATTCCAGCTTAGTGTTTTATTTACATAGGTATTTATTTCTTTTGTTTCAGATCATGTCTGCTCCTGCTACGTCTCGTCGTAAATGCCTAAACAACCCTGACTCCTTCTGCTATATATGTGGTAGTTTCACCATTCCAAGTCAGAGGGCAAGCATCAGCGTATTTGTCAAACAAGCATATTTCGCATATTTTAAAGTGAAACTCGGTGATCAAGACAAGCTATGGGCCCCTCACAAAGTGTGCAAGCAGTGTGTCGAGAGATTACGGATGTGGACCAAAGGAACACGTGAAAAGTTGGCATTTGGTATCCCCATGGTTTGGCGAGAGCAAAAAGATCATTCCACAGACTGTTACTTTTGTTTAGTGAAAACATCAGGATTTAACAAGAAAAATAAAAGTAAAATAGAATATCCTAATCTACCGTCAGCTATAAGACCAATCCCTCATTCAGCTGAAATTCCAGTGCCAGTTTTCGAACAACTACCTCCTCTAGAAGATCTGAGTGATGTTGAAGAACGCAGTAACAGCAATGATGCAGATTTTGACATTCACGAGGATTCAGTTCGTAGGGGATTTGATCAGCACGAGTTGAATGATTTAGCACGTGATTTGGGCCTATCCAAAAAAGCTTCAGAAATACTAGCATCAAGACTGAACGAGAAAAACATACTTGAACAAGGAGTGAAGGTATCATACTTTCGAACCAGAGAAAGTACATTTCTGCAGTACTTTCGAAGTGTCAGCGGTTTTGTGTTTTGCCATAACATTCCTGGTTTACTGAAGGAATTAGGGCTTTCAATCTACAATCCAAATGAATGGCGATTGTTTATTGATAGCTCAAAGCGGAGCTTGAAGTGTGTCCTTCTACACAATGGCAATTTGTTTGACGCAGTCCCTATTGGGCATTCGGTCTGTCTTCGTGAAGAATATGGAGATGTAAAGAGAGTCATTGAGTTATTGCAATATGACAAACACAATTGGATCATCTGTGTTGACCTTAAAATGGTGTCCTTCCTTCTTGGTCAACAACGTGGATACACAAAGTATCTCTGCTTTCTCTGTATGTGGGATAGCAGAGCTCGAGAGAAGCATTGGGTTCAGACGAATTGGCCTCCGAGATCTGATCTTAAACCTGGAGATCCTAACATTGTACATGAGCCACTTGTTGACAGGAAGAAAATAATATTCCCACCTCTGCACATAAAACTAGGTCTCATGAAACAATTTGTAAAAGCATTGTCAACTGATGGCGACTGTTTGAAGTACATCATCTTGGCATTTCCTGGACTGTCAATTGAAAAAATCAAGGCCGGTGTGTTTGATGGTCCACAAATTCGACAGCTCATCAAAGATGAACATTTCAACGGTACTATGTCAGACCTTGAAAAGAATGCTTGGCTATCATTCAAAGACGTCGTCAAGAACTTTCTTGGAAATACACGTGCAAGTAATTACACAGAAATTGTTCAGAAACTATTGGAGAGCTACAAAGCGCTTGGTTGCAACATGAGTATTAAAGTACATTTTTTGCATAGCCATCTTGCCAACTTTCCGGAAAATCTTGGTGCTGCTAGCGACGAGCAAGGTGAACGATTTCACCAAGATTTGAAGGTTATGGAAGAACGTTACCAGGGTAGATGGGATATGCATATGATGGCTGACTATTGTTGGAGCATCAAACGCGATAGTCCTCAAGTTGAACACTCCAGACAAAGCTACAAACGTAAATTTTTACCTTAACCTGCACACAATTATAGCCTTATCCTTTCTAAAAACATGATAATGTTAAATAAACATTCTATTCATGCCTATTTCTTTCATTTTTCATTGTATGTTAACATTTGCAACTTTTTATAAAATAAGCACTGTTACTGTTATGTACAGTATTTTTCATATTTTTTAAGAAAACGAAAATCCTACAGTTCAAAAACTTGACGTGATAGAGAAAAACTGAGATCAGTTTTGGATTCAGCACCCAAAAATTACTTAATAACAAGTGTCAGACCTAACTCAACAAAAATTTGTTCCCCAGTGTAATAGCGATGCTTGAAGAAGATAAACTGCAGAGGAGGAAGAAGAAAAAGAAGAAAAATCAGTTTCAAAGAAGAGTGTTTCAAAGTGAAGTTTTCTTGAAATTCGACAGCAGGTACCAGCTTATCGTCGTTGCATCAAGCACGTGAGGTCAGTGTAGTGTTGGAAGGCGCTGCTCGACTCAGGTTGGCAGATCATGCAGCTCACGTGTTGCCTCATGAGGTGAAGAGATATTGGATGCATTGACGGTGTACCTGCCGGCGCCTGTACCTCATTGATGGTGTACCTGCCGCCGCCTGTATCTCATTGATGGTGTACCTGCCGGCGCCTGTACCTCATTGATGGTGTCCCTGCCGGCGCCTGTACCTCATTGATGGTGTACCTGCCGCCGCCTGCACCTCATTGATGGTGTACCTGCCGCCGCCTGTACCTCATTGATGGTGTACCTGCCGCCGCCTGTACCTCATTGATGGTGTACCTGCCGCCGCCTGTACCTCATTGATGGTGTACCTGCCGCCGCCTGCACCTCATTGATGGTGTACCTGCCGCCGCCTGCACCTCATTGATGGTGTACCTGCCGCCGCCTGTACCTCATTGATGGTGTACCTGCCGCCGCCTGTACCTCATTGATGGTGTACCTGCCGCCGCCTGCACCTCATTGATGGTGTACCTGCCGCCGCCTGCACCTCACCACATTAACGCTTGTGTCTACATTTTCATCAGCTTCAAACCGTCGACTCTTCTATTTGTTGAACTAAGATAGTTTTTGTCAGACAGACAGACAAACAAAGATGAACGACATTTAAGCTGTTACCTGTTATACGTATTGTTGTTCTGTAACTTATTAATTTGCTGATGCTTCTGAAAAATAAGACAAAGCCGAATTATACAAACTGCAGTGACTGAAAGAACGTTAATGAGTCATTATTGTTGCTGTGGAAAAGCATTCGTTAATTTGTTTAAGCTCTTAACGTTGAATTACCAAAGATATTTATATAATGCAAATCTGCCAATTAACGTCCAATTACACAGATTTCTCTCGCTGCAAATGAACGGATCAGCAACAATAGGTTATTGGGAGCCATTATGCGCGAGTGACGTGACTATTGCCCACACACCAAGCGGCTCGATATTGCCCACCTCAGCATGGAATTCGGCGACCATTCATGCATTTTGGAACGTTGAGAGAAAACTATTTCATTCGTTATTGGAAAATGTGCCACTGTGTTCGAGAAAGAAAGAAGGATATCATAGTTGAAGACCGTAACAAAGGGGTCAGGGTGTATAACTGTACTTCCATTGCGTAAGAGTGAACGAATGAATAAAGCTGATAGTGTGATGGAGGATGGAAACGACGAGGGGAACACTACTAACTTTGTGAAGGAGGAGGAGGAGGAGGAATACAAAGGAATACATATGAATACAAAGGAAGAACAGTGTGATGGAGGAGGGAAACGACGAGGGGAACACTACTAACTTTGTGAAGGAGGAGGAGGAGGAGGAGGAGGAATACAAAGGAATACATATGAATACAAAGGAAGAACAGACAGCAATAACCCTACTGGGCTAAACGAGGCTGCCTGCGTGACTACTTTCTACCACTATAGTTTCTACATGTTAAGGGTAAAATAATAGCAAAGTTGAAGTCCGAAGAAGAAAGTTGAGGAGGAGGAGGAGGAGGAGGAGGAGGAGGAGGAGGAGGAGGAGGAGGAGGAGGAGGAGGAGGAGGAGGAGGTGGAGGAGGAGGAGGGCATTCACGACTTGGGTCTATGAATATAAGGTTGAGTCAGAAGCGGCGTGTGGCTGGAGACGATGGCAGATAAGAGGACGCAGCAGGGAGATGAGGGGAGGTAAGCGGCTGGTTGAGGAAGCAGAGGCGGGGCGGAGGCGAGGGTCTTCATCCCAATATTAGGGGTTGAAGCTCCGGCAGCCACAATATCGGCGGTGTAATATCGGCAGTGGCAGACGAGGGGATTAGCGGGATTAATCTTGCGGGGATAATCCTCAGGTGTGGAAGGTTGCCGCTTTGTACGAGGAGGAGCAGGAAGAGGAGGGAGGAGGAGGAGGAGAAGGATGAAAGGGACGAGGATTATAAAAATAACTAGAGAATGAGAGAGAGAGAGAGAGAGAGAGAGAGAGAGAGAGAGAGAGAGAGAGAGAGAGAGAGAGAGAAGGGTGAGTGTGTGTGTGTGTGTGTGTGTGCGTGTGTGTGCGTGT